>PVKN010032938.1:0-12152 GCA_004027915.1 Capromys pilorides
TGAGTATGGTCCCTAGTTGCACCCAGTTCCCTATAAAAACCATGAGTTTACCTTTTCTATAGCAAAGTAGTACTCCATTGTATAAAAATACCATCTCTGTTTTATCCATTTCTCAGTTGATGGGCATTTGAGTTGTTTTTAAGACTTAGTTATGAGAAACTGTACAGCTATGCTACTGTGATAAAATCAACATAATGCTGGCAAAAACCCTTAAAGATAAATGGAGCAGACTAGAATGTGCAGACACAACTACAAACACACTTAGCCACCTTATCTTTGACAAAAGGGTCAAAAATGTTCACTGGAAGAAAGATGATCTCTTTAATAAATGGTTCTGGAAAAAACGGCTTTCCACATGTCAAAGGCTAAGATTAGACCCATTTCTACCACGATGCACTAAAATATAGTCAAAATGGATCAAAGATTTAAATATTAAGACAGAAACACTAAATCTTCTGGTGGGGAAAGCAGGTATAAATCTTGAAGACATAGCTGTAGACAGAGTTCATGAACAAAAGCCAAACTGCATGGGAAGTACTTCAACAATGGGGTTCTCATCTTATTGGAAAGTTTCTGCACATCAAAAGAAATCACCAACAGAGTGAAAAGAAAATCCATGAATTGGGAAAAAGTTTTAGCTGATTGTCCCTCAGACAAAGGACTGCTGTCTAGAACATGTGAAGAATTAAAAAAAAAAATCAGGCCTTCAAAATTCAAAGACTTAATCCAAACATGGGTATCTGAGATGAATAGATACTTCTCAGATGAAGAAATACAAATGGCAAATAAATATTTTAAAAAATGTTCAACAGATCTGGTGGGATAGTTCAGTGGTCTAATGTGCCTGCTTAGTCAAGCTTAGGCAGACACAGGAGACCTCAGTTCAATCCCTGGCACCACATTCCATGTCAGTCCTGCCCTCAAGGTTGAAAGTGCTGAGCTGGCAAAAAAAAGTTCAACATCTTTGGTCACTTGAGAGATGCAAATTAAAACCACACTGAAATTCCATTTCACCCCAGAAAGAATGGCTATCATCAAGAAATCAACTGATAACAAATGCTGGAGAGGCTGTGGGGAGAAAGGAACCCTTCTCTACTGTGTATGGGAGTGTAGACTGGTACAGTCACTGTAGGAAATCAATGTGGAGATTTCTCAAAAAGTTAGGATTGGAGGTACCTCTAAGCCCAGCTATTCCCCTCCTGGGTATTTTTCCAAAAGAACTGAAAATATCATATCACAGCCATATATGTGCACCCACGTTTATAGCCATTATACTTCAAGCAAAGGAGGACAATATTACTGTATGTATGGTTTATTTCAATTTTGGAAAATAAAATAAAAAGAACTGCCACTACTGGGTATACATTGCTATCTCCCAGCTCACAGTATTCCATGTCTCTGTGTTGATGCTTTTCAATCACCGTGATGATGCGCGGTTAGCAACAGAAGAATCCATGTTTGTAGAACACATACACATGTCCTTGTCCTTTCCACAGGCTTTGGGATTCTGACCAAGAGTGTACAAATGGAGATCAAGTGATAAGGTGAATGTTGAAACTTAAAAAAAAAATTAAAATAAAAGACATTATTGTTAACATTGTCCCAAATGTTCCCCCTACTTCTCCAACACATAGCCCATCATTCTTGTGCCCTTCTGAAGCAGCTTTGGATGTCCTCTTTCAAGAGTTTCTTCATGAGATGTGACCAGAACCACAGTGAGTGCCACTGCCAAGTGCCATCCCACAAAAAAGCAGGCTTGTCAAGACATTGTGAGTCCTCCTACACCTTCTGATACCTCATGACTTTTGGCTCTTCCCCAAAGTCACAATGACCGTAAAAAGTGAATGCGTCGAACCAATTTAGGACATCCATGAGGCCATGATGACCCCAATTAAAGACACTTATGAAAGAAGGCCTTCAGAAATGCCTTGGAAATCAGCAAGAATGATGGAATTGGTGCATAGGAAGCAGGTGGCATTTCCAAGGGACTTACTGGGAATATGTCTTTACCATCATAAGCCTTTAAAATTTAGACACTCACAATAGTTTTGATCATATCCACTATATCTAAGGAAAAATTTAATATAGCAGAGAGAAAATGTGTTTATCATCAGAGGAGTTTGAACAGCCCCCTTTAAACTTGCACTAAAGTGTGTTTGAAGCAAGAAGAAGCACTTTAAGAGTAAGATATCTTTTGCTGTAATTATTTTAAAAAATATAATCTCCTGCTATATTTTTTATTACAGGTTCTGTCTGGCTGTTTTGTTGGATAGAAGGGATGTAGGATCACCAGATGCTGTCACTAGATATTTTCTACCACAAGATGAAAGAACAGAGGTGAGGGGTGCAGTGGGCCAAACTTCCCAGTGCCTGCGGTGCCTTAGTCTGTTTCTGAGGCCTGGTGCATTGTCACCTGCGAATTCAGAGACATCCAAATAGCCTTATTATAAATCCTCTTATTGCTTGAATTACTTCAATTCAGCTTTCTCTGCCCACCTCCAGGGAACTCATCTTCTGAGTATTAATTCTTCCCATGGTGAGGTGAGAGGAGCATTCCTAGCACAGTCAGAGCTTAACATTGCATAGCAGACTATGGTCAACCTTAGTTTTTGTTTTTAGCAAACATTTCTAAGAAGCATGCACTGATCTCGTGATAACAAAAATAATTAGAGAAAATATTTACACTGGATGAGAGGTAAAATAAAAGCAGAGTTCACTCTAAATCAATATGCAAGTAACTATACTTTAATTTGCCTTCTTGGTGGGACAACATGAAGGCTTTTAATTAATATGTAAGTCCTACTTCATTTAGGAAAGTATTTTATGAAGGAAATGATATTTGTTCTCAGATTTCTTTTTTAGAAAAATCTTTTACTTATTTATTTGGTACAGGCTCTCACTACACAGCTTAGACTCATAGTGATCCTCCTGTCTCAGCCTCCCCAGCACTGGGATTACAGGCATGAATCTCCTTGCATGGTTTCAGTGGCTGACTTGGGGCAGGGGCCAACACAGCATGTGGTACGAGGGATTGAACCCAGGTCCTTGTGCTTGTCAAGCAGGTGCTTAGACAGCCCAGCTATCTCCCCTATCCCTGAAATTTGTTCTCAATTTTTAGAAAAATGAAGACAAAGAAAGATGGAAAACAGACTCCCAATCCTGACTCTTACGGTTTTCTTGTATCCCTGTGATGAGTGTAGCATCAGCTAAAAGAGACTTCAATGGAGTTCAGTTTATGTTGTTATTCTAAGGAGAGATAAAGAAGCATATTAGGTTGGGGAACTTCTCACTGGTGAGTGGATTAGCAGAAAACAGAAGTAGCCAGCAAAGCACAAAGAAAACGGGGTACAGGCTCTGAGCCCAGGATGCTTTCAACATACCAGGAAAATCAGAGCTATTGAAATGCTTTAGAGTTCAGATTCTAAAGGGTGCAAGCAAGAACTTTCTTCTGAATTCAGACTCTTCCCAAGAGAGGAGATTAAACACCCAAGACATTAATAATTTTACAAACTTGGCCAGCTGATGCAAGAAGCTCACAGACTGAAATAATTCACCCTGGAGATTGTGTGGTTTTATGCCTCGCACAGATGGGTTCACCTGTGTGAATTTCTGTTCTTATTTAATGCTGTTGTCTTTAAGATGAGAAATGGAGGGTTGACATTTTCTGATGCATTTTCCTGGCAAGACTTGAGCAGAAATAATCACTAGCATTATTTGTCTGATGACAACACAATGGGGTAAAATGAATTATGACAGCCCTTGGCACCCACACTTTGGTGAAAAAGGATAAGAATTTTCTCTAACAGAAAGAAGAGGTATTTAATTAAAATGAAAGACTCGGATAAGACAGGGTTCAAATGTGTAGATTGCTCTATTTTTTTCTTCCTTCATAGTTCACTATAGAGATTACTTAGATTTTGTGTTTCTGTCTATCACAGGCCACAGACAGTCCCAAACCAGGAGACCCAGTGACATAAAAAGGTTAATGCTGCTGCTTTCTAAGCGCAATCAAGATCACTTAGAAATGGCACCAATTCTTTGCTCAGAGGGAAACCAGGCTTTGAACTGAAGTGGCCTGAGATGAATTCTGGTTCCTAATGATGGGACATTGAAAGAAGACTCAATCTCACTGAAATGTGCTTTTCTTCTTTGTAACAGGGGCTAACAGTAATCATTTCCCAGATAGTTAAGGAAACAAAATGTGATGATTTAATTCACTCCGGTTAAGATTATTTTTATTCTTTGTATTCTTCCTGGAGGCCTAATTTCAGCTCTAGTGCTGTCAGCTTTGAAAAATCTTCCACTACATCAGCTCCTTATCTTTACAAATATTCTGTGTTAATATTTCATCTGCATTCATATTTCTTCAGGATTATTTAAACATATGGTATCTAAAGCTTTTCTACATTGTTTTGTGAGGAATTCTTTCCCTGGCTCACAGACCAATGTGCCTTTAGTTGATAGGGTTTGAGGCCTACAGTGGAGTAAGTACTTAGGATATGTATTGACCTCTGAGGATTACTCTATGAAACTGCCACAGACTGGAGGGTGGCTGTACTCATGTGTATTGTGGAGACTGAAGGAGATCATGCAGGAAGCCATTAGCATGATGCCTATGCTTGCTCCTGTGAGTTGTGCTGCCAGTTTATTACATAGAGCCAAAGCGACTAGGGAAACCATTCTTTCGAAGGAGAAATGTGATGCAGATTTTTTCCAATCAAAGGTTAAAGTAATGGCTATAGGACAGGGATTGCAAATAGGGCTCATACTCTCTGTGGAATGCTAGGAAAAGAAGGATTCTGAGGCTGTGCAATGGACTTGAACCACGGATGAGAGATGGCAGTGGTGAGAGTAGGAAGTGGAATAGAGAGTAATATTTAGTAGCGTTCTTCTGGATTGCCCTCTCTCCCTCGCTCCCTCCCTCCCTCCTTTCCTTCTTTTATTCATCTTCCTTCATTTTTTTATCCTTTTCTTTTTTCCTTCCATCCTTTCTTGAAGCCTACACACATAGATCAGAAGATCACCCAATTCATCTAACTCATGCTGTCCAGTATAAAAATACTCTAGGTTGAGAAAAATGAAATAATGAAAATTATGCTTAAACTCTTCAGTGTTGTTATTGAAAAATTATATCCAAAACCAGTCATTACTAATTTTAGAGTTTAATTAAACCATAAAAATTAAAGTAAAAACAACAAGGCTAAAAGAACTGTCCTGGAAAAGAGGGAATAATGCCTGTCATAAGCCCTGATCACACAGAGCAGGGCTGGGGGTACACTCATGACAACTTTTTCCTCTGAAGCATGAGCTTGAACTACTGTATTTCACATGGAAGACCATTCCCTATGTTATTAGCCCGAGATTAGTCCAGAGTTAGTTGAATGCAAGATTGGAAGCTTCTGTAAATTTTACACATTAATTTTAATTGAATGTGAAATGCTTACTAATGGTTCAAGCGTATCTGTAAGTGGACACTGGCCATGATAACTTGATGCATTTGTATGGTTTATGGAGGAATAGTAAGGTGCTAAATGTGATGTGAATGACATTGGAAGACGCATAGCTCAAGCAGAAACATTTTAGCTATCATTAATTCATACAATTTTAGGTTTTCAAGCAAGATACAATTAACTCCTTAAGTTCATCTCTATCTTCTTATGATACTCAAGTACACCATTTGAAAGTATTTCTTTATGGTTTTCATCTAGGTTTTAATAGAGCATACTGTCTGGGGAAGACTAGCTTTTCATTCCTTTATATGTTTAGCATATTTATGATTGCCTGTAATGAGCCATCATTTAATGTTCCACTGGGGGAAGAGAATCACTGCAATGAATGGCATGATCCGTAACCCTACGGAACTAGGAGTCACTCGAGGTATGCATGGCTTAATCTGATGACTTCTGTGATCTGGCCCCAAGCTGTTTTTCCAAATGAATTTCCCACCTTGCACATTGCACTGTCTACAATAAGCCACCATATTTCCTGAGCCACCCATGCGCTTTCCCACCCCTGTGTGTGTACATTCTATTTCCTTTACTTGGAAAGACTCTTGTCCTCACTTAGAAAACCTATATGAACTCTAACCTCACTTGCTGCACTGCAACAGTCTGAAGGCAAGATTTCCTTCCTTGAGTAGCTGTAGGCTTGCTTTTTGTGGATGAATAGATGTGTGATGAATTAAGCAAGTTGTCCTAATGTCTTCATTAGTGGAACAAAATACCAACATGCATGTTACAGTTTATGTCTAGTTGTCCCCTGAAAGCCTCATGCAATCATGGGGCAGGGACTTCTAGAGTTTGAGACTTGACTCATGATCCACTGGGATTATGTGTTTTAGTACTGATGGGACTATGGGTCTGAGTCCTTCCGGGATTATGGTTGTGGCCTAAGGCAGATAGGCTGAGGCAGAGAGCCTGAATGTAACATAAAGAGAGACAGAGAGACAGAGAGATAGACTCACGCTGTTGCTCTCTGCTCCCCTGGTTGGTCCATTGCGTCTGTCACCATTTTGTTGCTGTCCTGCTGCCATGAACTGCTGCTCTCTGCCATGTGCCACTCAGCCTTGGAGCCAGCCGAGTATGGACAGAAACCTCCAGTAACTGTGAGCTAAATAAACCTTTCCTTCCTTCATGTTGAGTGTCAGATATTTGCCTCAGTAATGAGAGAAGAGTAACTAAGACAGAATTTGATAACAGAGAAGTGGGGTTGTTGCTGTGACTAACCTGACCATGTGGATTACATGTTTTTAGGAAGAGATAGGAAAGGTTTGGAGAGGCCCTCTACTTGTGAAGAGCTGAAAAAGTTTTGGCTGTTCTGCAGGGGAGATTCTGGTCAGAACTTAGACCAGAAGACTGACAGAAGGCCTGCCTGTAAAGACCAGGCTGGGGAGGTTTCTGCTGGGAAGAAGGACTGCACTGGTTGTTGGACTCCAGATGATTTGTGCTATGGCTTGGCTGAAAGTCTGTTGGAATTTTGTTCACGCCCAGAGACTTTGCCCAAAACTGAGATTAAGCATGGCAGACTGATTAATCTTTCAAGAAATATTTCAAAGCAGCAAACTATTGGAGTGGTGGCATGGTTGTTATTGGTGGCTTTTAGCCAGATTTATGTTGAAAATGAAGATCAAAGAGCCAAGCAGGATAATTTAAAATATTATGAGTTTGGCCAGGAAGGAAGCACCAGGAGAGCTGTGGACTGCAAAGATGGAGTTGAGAGGATCTCCATTGCTGGGAAGGAACCAGAGAATCAAAAGGATGGCCTGAGGGCATTGCAAGAGGGAGCAGCTCTCCATCCTTTGCAGCCCCTGAATTGCAAAGGAGAGAGGCTTTGCCTTGAGAAAAAAGTCGCAGAGACCCTAGTATTAGAATGGATCCAAAATGGCGCTGGCATGAAGAATTTGTTCCTCAGAATCAAGGTCAGAGTGTTCATCAATCCAGGCACTCTACCTCTACAACCAAGAGAGAAGGAAGCCTGGCTACTGCTCCAGCTGGCAGTGGACCTTGGCATCATCCATGTGACACTGGTTTTAGGTGCATTCAGAATGCAAGAGTTGTTGGGTTAAGAAGGGTTTCACCTCAATTTCAGAAGAAGGCCTGGAAGGCCAGGCAGTGTGCCCCTGAGAGGGCAGTGTGTGAAGCAGAGAGCGAGAAGCCTATTCAGTGGAAACCCCAGAAGTTTGGAAAAACCAGAAACATGGATTGTCTAAGGGAAACTGCAAAGAGGGAGCAAGTCTGGCCTAAGAGAGAAGCCATGGAAACTACCACCAAGAGTGCCATAGGGGTGAAGCCATTTAAGAAGGCCTTTGGAGCTCACAACTTAGTGCAGACTACTTCAGGTGTTCCAGTTGGAACTATGGGATTTAATGTTTACCCTACTGGATTTTGGACATGTATTGGTCCTAGTGTTTTGTATTACCCTGTTGTTTGCAACTTTTGGATTGGTAATGTTTATCTTGTACCTTTGAATGTTGGATACGTTTAACTTTTCTTTTATACAGGGGCTCAAAATTGAGAGTTTGCCTTGGATCTTGGAGGAGACTTGGAACTTGGACTTTTCAGCAGTGCTGAAACTGTTGGGACTTTCGCAACTCTTCTAGATGGACTAAAATGTCTTTTGCACAAAGGGATGTGCATGAGACTTTGGGGGTCCAGGGTGGAATGTTATGGTTTATGTCTAGTTGTCCCCCTAAAGCCTCATGCAATCATGGGGCAGGGACTTCTAGAGTTTGAGACTTGACTCATGATCTACTGGGATTATGTGTTTTAGTACTGATGGGACTATGGGTCTGAGTCCTTCTGAGATTATGAGTGTGACCTAAGGCAGATAGGCTGAGGCAGAGAGCCTGAATGTAACATAAGGAGAGACAGAGAGACAGAGAGATAGACTCATGCTGTTGCTCTCTGCTCCCCTGGTTGGTCCATTGCCTCTGTCACCATTTTGTTGCTGTCCTGCTGCCATGAACTGCTGCTCTCTGCCATGTGCCACTCAGCCTTGGAGCCAGCCAAGTATGGACTGAAACTTCCATTAACTGTGAGCTAAATAAACCTTTCCTTCCTTCATTTCGAGTGTCAGATATTTGTCTCAGTAATGAAAGAAGAGTAACTAAGACAATGCACAACTTAAGAAAAGAGAGGTTTATTTTGTGTCACAGTTTGCAGAGGTTTCAGTTCAGTTAGCTGGCTCAAAGACAGGTGGCATGGCAGAGGGACATCGCAGAGAAGGAACAGCTCATGACTTGGCAGTAAAGCAGAGAAAGGGATCAAATGAGGAGGAGGGACACCAGACCATTCCAGGCCACACCCCAGTGACCACCTCCTCCCTCCAGGCTTTGGTCCCTACCATCACATTTAGCTTTAAACTCATCAATGGACTTGTTTTCCCAAGCTCTAGCTATGATCACATTAGGCTTTGGGGGGACATCTAGATGTGAGCCTTAACATAAATTTTTATCTTACCAGGCATACAGCATGGTGTGCTGAGTGAGTCTGAAGAACAAGGTGATGAAAGGTTCTGAAGAATCTTAGTTGATACTCACTACATACTGTATGCTGTATATTATGTACTCTATACTGTAAACTGCCTAAAGCCAGGCTATATGCTGGGGAACCCGTTCTGGAGGTTATCTCCAGCTTTACCACTCTATGACTTCAAGTTGGTTATTCAGTTTTCTATCTGTAAAATGGAAATAATAATAGTACCTACACCACAGGGTCCTGAGGATTTATTTAAAATAATAAATATCAAGCTCCTGTCATGATGATTAGTGCTACATAATAGGAATTCAATGCATACTAATATTGTTATTTTCTACTTAGTAATCTTTTAAAAAAATTCTCCATGTATCTATAAAAGACCAGAGCCAGTCTTAGTTCTGAATGCACTTCTTTGGATTCATCCTTCTTGGCAGAGAAATATTATAATTTTACACAAATATAAAAGTGGGCACCATCGGGAGATGATTTACAGTGTCAGGAAATGTGCTTTGTGGAAGTTTTGTTCCCTTTTTCAGATAAGCCAGTTCTCCAATTGGCTGCTTCTGTGGGGTCCCCGCTCACCTCTCTTTCAGGCTCACATCTATCACAGTTGATGGTCACCTCCTCTTGTTAGCTGGCAGTAGTTAAGACCAATTAAAATGCAATTAATAAGTGATAACTCCAGCGTAGACGGATGCTGGCTTGTGGCGGAGCCGCTGGGAGACCAGCAGCTCAGCAGGCCTGTCATGTTGGTGGAAGAGGTTGGAAGCCCACTTAAATGTTCTTTGCAAACAACTGAAATGCTTTCCTGAGTGTCACCGATGGAGCATGAAAGGCAGAACCACGGAGCATATTGATGTGGAGCTGTTTGTAGCAAGCTTCTCCCATCAGGGACAAAACCATCACTTAAGTTTCATTCTCTACGTGTACACTGAAATAATGTATGCTTTCCATGGCAACAGGGACTTTGGGTGGTGTAATTTGGAAAGAAATGTACAAATGAGAAGATGGGAACCTCATCTTCTGCAGCATTGCAGAGGATAGGAAGCAGCATTGGAGGTCGATCAGAGGGTCTGTGAACTCACTGTACGCGAGGAATCTAAGCAATAGTACATTTTAGTCTCACAGGTTCCAAGTGGACTGGTAAGTCAGACGGTGATTATGTATGTCTCTCACACAACAGAACTGAAAAATGCTTGAATTGAGGATGAAACTGGACAGGAAGAAACATCAGGGAGATGAGCCAGAAGAAGCAGTGGCATTTAGGGAAGCATTTTAGCTCAGTGCTCTGTTTTTCCCAGGATGGTTCTGGTTACGCCTGTGCTTAGGCTCTTTACCTATTTAGCAGCTCTGCCCATACTTGGAGTGCTCCAGATCACACACTAAACTGTGCAGCTCCTCGGGTTAGGGCAAAATGTTCAACTTCACTCTCACAGGCCAGGAAAACATAGCATGGACCAAAACCTGCACCTGGCTGCTGCTGAGACTCTGAGTTATCTGATAGAGACCTAGAAGGCAAGAGATTCTGCCTTCTGCAGAGCTCAGGCACATTGATTGGATCACTTAGACAACAAAGATGACACATCTAGGATATGCAAAGTAATCAAACGTGTTTACGCTTGATCCTTTGGAAGAGTGTTCTCTCTAGCTCATTGTGTGGTAGAGATGCCGCTCATTCTTCAAGTTGCAGTAAGATGAATCATATAGTTATGCTAAGATAAGAAAAGTTCACGGTCAAGGGCATGATTGTAGATCAAGGGCTGAGTGGCAGTAACCTCTTTTTTAGAAAGCAGTACCTACCTGTCCAAAGACCCCCTTTGGTCCCAGTGTGTCCATTTGGGAGGTTCCACAGCCACCCAGGAGAGAATTTAGCTGTACCTCTATTTGGTGGCACATACACTGACAACAAAATGAGTCCAAGCATGCTGGTAGGGTCCTGTGTAGGAGTGTCTTGGAAATGTTTCAATTTTTTAAGTCAGTTATTACTTTTATTCAATACTATGCCATGGTAGAGGCTCCAGCCATTGGTGTAGGGCAAGAAAAAAAATACTTGAAATCATCATGAATGGAAATAAAGAAAACTGAACATTCAGAGATGACAGTAAAATTGCACAAGTAGAAGCCCTACTGTATGTACACGGAAACATAAAATACACAAAGATAATTTGCATACAAGAAACTCTAATACTCTGAAATATATGAAGAAAATATCCAATGTTATTACTAATTAGGAAGAAAAAAACTAATTACAACAATTCAGTAACTTATACCCATCAGACTGACAAAGTTGAACACTACTGATTTTAGTGAGACTGAGACACAGACCATGGGGGAGTGTAAACCAGTACTACCAATTTGGAAAGTTATTTGGTATTATTATTGATTATTATTTAAGCCACACATATTTAAATATTTCTACAATTTGTGACGGTCATATCAGTGCAGTTAGCATTTCCCTTTAGACATCGGTAAAACTTGTGATTAACACAAAAGAACCATGCATAGTTGGGAGATAGCATGACACTTCGATGCATGCAAACAATATTTATTGGCCAAATCAGAATAATTAATGTTTCTGTCTCCTTATCATTACCTGGTGCTTGGAGCTCTTAAGCTCCTATGAGGTTATTCTAAATACTAGATCCCCTGTTTTGCAGTAGGATGCAATAACGTGTTATGTCTGTCTGTGCTTGGCACCCATTGCCAAATCTCCTTCTGTCTCCCCCCCCTCCAGCCTTTACTATTCACTCTTTTATACTCAGATGGGATGTTTTTGATGTGAAGAACAGCTAATCTTATTATCTAGTAACTTCATTCACAGATGAATATTATCCAGATGCTCCTGGTCCCATGCACAATGCGTACGAATGCACAATTTTTGCTTTTTACATGTCCAGCTAAAGGTCTGTTGAGGGGATGCCTCATCAATAAGGTGCACACTCTGTAGCAGTTAAGATAATTGGATATGATTAAAGGCTCCAACGCAGGGAAGAACTGAAATGTGAAGAAAACAAATTACGGAAGAATACACAGGCTATGATTCCACTTATGTAAATTTCAAATATATGAAAATGAGCAATGTATATATCTGGGTTACATGCATAGGTAATAACACTATTTCTGCGATCCATAATTCTTGATGGAAGGGAGAAGTAAAAGAATAATGCAAAAGGGTTT
>PVKN010032939.1:0-12156 GCA_004027915.1 Capromys pilorides
TACTGCTCTAAGGGATCACC
Organism: Capromys pilorides; assembly: GCA_004027915.1. Lineage (NCBI taxonomy): Eukaryota > Metazoa > Chordata > Mammalia > Rodentia > Capromyidae > Capromys > Capromys pilorides. The sequence continues at coordinate 21 of PVKN010032939.1, forward strand.
TTGACCTGGGGATTGGCACCAGTCACTGTGCTTGGGTACAATACTGTCTTCCTTATTTTACTGTCACTTTCCCCCCATTTAAAAATTTTGTTCTTGGCTCTGTGAGTGAAAACAATGGCTCCCCTCCGATTCTCCACACAGTTTGCCCAGGACCCCACCCAAAGCTCAGGATGTGTCATGTCTTACGCTAATTACAGTAGCTTTTCCCAGGTGCGTTCAAGTGTGGCAGCATGGCCCTCCCCCAGGCCTCCTTTCCTGAGTAAGAGAATAATACCTCTCTCCTTTCATTTGATAGTTGGAACCTACTTAGGTGGCCAGAGATGGTCTAATTCTTCTCTCTGCAGTGTCTTCCAGCCAGTCCACTTAGATCTTGTGAGACATAAATATGATCAAGTTTCTCCCCACTTTGCTCACATAACGAAGGGATAAAGCCCAACTCCCACCTTGCACTGTGGCCTTCCATGACCCAGCACCACTCTGCCCTGTCTATGAGCCCAATCACCACTGCACCATCTTGGGGAGGCCACTGAAGCTTTCCAAGTGCCCCCACCCACCTGCATGCACACAGATACATCTGCAGCTCTTCCTTTGTCCCCCCATCAATCTCTGACCTACAGTTTTCAAAGCACAGTTCAGGAACTCCTGTTCCATCTTCCTGGCCCATCTCCCAGCCAGCAGCTCCACCCTCCTGGTCCTGTTTCCATGGCCATAAGCAAGACTTCTCTCACTACCATGCCTCCGTTGCATCCACTTGCTGCAGGCACTGTCTCTGTGGCCTGTGTGTGGGACGCTGTCCCCACATCCACTCCAGATCTGCTCCAGAGCTGCGCTTCCCCACCTTTGGTACATGCTTGAGAACACTGAGGGGAGGAGGTACAGAGACAAGTGAGAAGGAACAGATGAGTGATGGGTGGGAAGACACAGTGTCAGGCAGGCAGAAAGAAATGGGAAGGAGAAGCCCAGCCTCTGGAGTGGTCAGGAGCTCAGGGTGCCAGGGTCAAGTCCTGCCTCTGTGGGTTTCTATCTGTGAGACCTGAGCTGGCTATTTAGCTGTCTAATCTCTGTCTGATGATCTCTTCCTGGCCACAAGTGGTGTCACGATCAAGTGAGATGAGATACACAAAGAGCTAGCATGCTGCCCCTGTTCCATTGGAGCCTAGGGGCCTGACTCAGTGCCAGGTACTCACTCGCCACTTAGAGGCAACTGAAGGATATGGCCTGTGTACAACCTGGGGTCTAGTAAGGTAGCACTAAATAATGAACAATAAATAATAAATGATTGTTGTTCTTAAGGAACGAATGAATGAATGACAGTTCATGTAAAGAAGGAACAGGTTGGCTAAGCACCCTCCCTGTTGTATACACAGGTAGATGTTTATGAAGTGACCCAGGAAGATCTCCAGGTGACCAGTGTCCACAGCGACGGATGGATCATGGCGGGCCCACCACAGGAAATCATTGCTGATGATACGGAAGCAAAGGCTTGGTCCGAGGATGTGAGCCTGGCTGGGTCCTCCCGAGACCTGAGTAAGTGCTCTCTTCCTGATCCTCTCTGCCACTGCCAGAATGTTATAGAAATAGGAGTGCGGCTGAGATTTCACACTGCAAATCGTAACATCTGTTATGCGCCAAGTACCCAGCCCTCGTGAGGTAACCTAGAAAGAGCGCCAGAAGAGAGGCGTCCACACCTCTGATGCTTCACAGTTCTGTGAAAGGGACTCCTAGGCCCACAGCTCACTTCTGTATTTATCGAAGGAATCATGACATGTGCCTCCCAGGGTCTTTCTAAGGGCCAGCTCTGACAGTTGTCACAAAAGTTGTACTGGGCAAGTGTTCAGTCTTTTCTGTTTACAACAATGAGGACCATTCCACCCCATACTGACGAGGGGACATGGAATCATTCATTGACTTTGGTTAGGTTATATTTTACCTTCTGGTCAGTCAAGAGTCTTGCTTGCAGACAGCAATAGTTTGACCATACTCTGTTGAAGCAAGAGATCTACCTTGCTGGAAGTGTAGGCATGGCTGGTTCCAAGGACACAGCTAAAGCTCCACAGATTTGGGTTCACTTCTGCTCCCTGGCTTTGCTCCTTGTTGTGAGCCCCATTTTCAGGCAGATTCTACTCTTGGGGAAGGAGACAGCACCCAGCAGCAATGAGCTTGCACCTCACGCTCTTGTGGACCTCAGTGGGAAACTAGGACAGACTAGGATGTGAGTTCTTCCCAGCAGTTATAATAAAACCAAAGTCTTGAGTCTCATCTGCCTGGACTGGGGCCTGTGTCACCCCTAAAGCACTTGTTATGTATAAGGACATGGAGCCCTGATTGAGCTGGCCTGTGGCATCTGGGGCCAGAGGTAGAGTCTGCTCTGGCAGAGACGTACCATCAGACTGAGGAGCTTCCTGATGAAAACAAGGCAGCACCCATTAGGAAAAATGGTATAACCTGGGTAGATGAACAAAACAAGTGTCCACTGCCACCCAGTAAGCATGGCAAGCCATGGACATGTCATAATGTGTGGCAGTCAGAACATGTTACAGTCAGAATGGGAATAAATTTCATAGGCTGTGAGATGGACTCTAGGCCTCCTAATGGGCCTCCTCTGCTTCCTCTGCTGCACCCACCTGTCTCCTGTGCATTGGCTGTAGTCTCGGGGTGTGGCCATGCTGTAAGTCTATGGACCCAATCACTTCGCTTGATCTCTTCCCCTATTTGCAAGAGATTTATGACCGCTTTCTGCCTGTTGCCTCCTGGTCATCCTGAAGGCCCTATCCAAAACTTCACTTCTTATGAGGCTTGTCTTATCCTCAGTCCTCATTCCTATCTCCCACTCTACAGGGACTGTGACATCTCACTCTTCTGTTCCCGTGACACTGACACAGCCACAGAATGATCACATCACCATGTAGGGATCCGAGCAAACATTTCCGAGACCCAAGACTGCTCTGCTAACCCTGTGGCCTTGGGAAATAGATTCATTGTCACGGGCAAGTGGAGATAATGCTCACTTCCCAGGGCAGCTCATGGGTGCACATAAAGCATCTGGTCTGCATGATAAACGCCCATTAGCTCTCTTCACTCACTTCCCTTTTTGAAAAACTGCATCATGTCTTATGTCCCAGCATCACAAGGCCTGACGCCCACAACTGGGAGGAGTTTGGCTCGCCTGCTACTTGTAAAGGTTTCAGTCCGTTGTTGACTGGCTACAAGGCAGGGCACGTGGCGGGGGGGAAGTAGTGTGGCTGGGCAGGGAGGAAGCAGAGAGGGGCCCAGGGAGAAGAGGGCTACTATAGCCCCCACACCACAGGCACCAGGACCCACCCCTTCCCCTCTCCCAACATCATACCCACTGGGCTGACCCAGTGCCACACACCCATGATCTGGTCACCTCCCAGGCGCCCCACCTATGAATGTATGAGGCTCCCAGGGAACGTCTAGACATAAGCCCTGCCATCTTACATTACAACTCACGGTTCGTCTGCTGTGTCCTGGCTCTACTGTGTATACCTTTGTGGCAGCGGTACTTGCTAGCTCGCCATATGCCTTGATGCAGTATTGGCATAATGGAGCTGCCAAATACAATTCTATTGAGCGAAGTCATGAAAGAACAGATCAAGCTTTAGTTTCTGAGAGCATGGTACATTGGAATGATTCTCTTGATTAAAACAAGTGGGGAATAAATTCTTTAAGTATTTATAAAAGAATTGTAAAATGGATACAAAAAAGAAAGCATTCCTGGGCCAGACATCCTGGAGGATAAATGCCATGGCTAGTGTTTCACCTGAGGATTTTTGTGGAGCACGGTGTCCCTAGCACCTAGGGTGCCTGCTTGCCTGTGTGGTATAAAAAGGGCAGGAGGTGCATCCCAGGGCCTTCCAAGCACAGACCATGACCAGAGGCTCCTGGATCAGCTAGATGATCCCTTACTATACATAAGTGCCCTGGATAATCAGCTTGGAAGGAAAAGGGGCAGGATTCCAGCACAGGGCTCAGAGGCATCAGCCCACAGTCCCTGGGCTTCAGGGCCCTCAGCCTCTGGCGAGGTAGCAATCATGATGGAGAAACTGTGCTCATCCCACAGTGGCTGAGAAGGAAGGAGAGAGGGGAGGGCAGGCTGGGGCCCACCTGCCCCTTCCAGGACACCCCCAGTCACCAGAAAGCCCACCACCTAAGCTTTCCACCACCCCTTTGGCACCAAGGGTTAGAGACACATACCCAGACCCCAGCAGAACGCAAGCCGTCACGTCTGCACTTTAGGAGTGAACGCTGCCCTCACCAATCAGAGGGAATTTTCCTCTGCTACTAAGTGAAAGGAAATTTTTGAAAACCTGTTACTGTGAGTGGATCCCGATGCACAGCTGGAAGCCACAGTGTCTGTGTGATTCCAAAGCAACGTGGTTTAATCTACCATGGAACCAGCTCCATAGAGTTTCCCCGTGACTGGCCGAGGCAACACGAATTTGCCTTGATAGAACCTATTCCTGCCCGTATTTCAAATTATTCCTACAAAATATTCTTTTCTCCTCTATTTTTTGTCAATATCTTAATATTTCTTAAGTCTTTCATTATAGTTATCTTTTCTCTCTTTAGTGCAGAGATTATTTCTGCGCTGCTCTCCTCTTTACCTTTCTGCATTTGTTCCCCTACTTTAGATGCTATTAATTTAGACATGTCTTTTTTTTCTTCAGGGGTTATTTCTGTTGTTCTGCTTTGCTCCATACATTTCTGCATTTGTTTTTTATACTTTCTATTAATTCATGTATTTCTTTTTTTATTTCAGATGTTATTTCTGATCTGAGTTGTTCTATACGTTTCTGTAGTTGTCTGTCTACCTCAGATTCAGAGGTTTTGGCTGCATGATTCCCGTTTTCTTCCATGGTATCGTCTCCTGTATTTGATTTGGGTGGGCTTGGGCCTTGTGACTGCATTTTACTCCTTGTTGTTATCATTTTGTATGGCAGTGATCTCTGTACTTTGGTGAAATTCTGCTATTAGTGCCTATGGGAGTTTGCTCTTGATCCACCAAGCTTGTTCCCCTCCAGTGGTGCCTGGCTGCAAGTTGCAGCTCGGTCTGCTAGCTGCTATGAGGCCCTGTGGGCTCTGCAGTTGAGTCTTGCAGTTGTATGGATCAGACCAGATGGAGGATAGGCTCAGGAATGGAGGTCAGGCGGGAAGAGCCAGGAGATGGAGGTAGGCCATGGGTCCCTACCCTGAAGTTGCGCGGGTCAGACCAGAAGACGGATAGGCTCAGAAATGGAGCTCAGGTGGGAAGAGCCAGAGGATGGAGGCAGGCCGTGGGACCCGGCAGGCACCTCCTATAAAATATTCTTTGAAACATTACATTTATAGTAAAAAAATACACAAGGAAATGATGCACAGAGAGAGAAAACTAATAGAATATACAGTAGAACCTACTGTAAGATATTGCAGATGTTTGAATTATCAGACATAAAACAACAAATAACATAAATATAAAATAATGAATATTAAAATATAAATAATAAATATAAAACTTTGAACCATAAAGTTCATAAACTGGTACAAAAATACAATAAATACTAAAATGTCCATAAAATTCAACATAGCCAAAGAAGACACTGGCGAGCTAAAAGATCAGTCTAGAGGAATTGTCCTGAATTTTTTCTGCAGAAGGAGATGGTAACAAATAATGAGCAAGGATAAGAGTCATAGAGGCTGGAACAGTGTTAATGTCAAATCAAGGTTTTACAAAAGGACACTGGAAAAGAATAGGAAAGAGAAAATAGTACATAACAAGAAAATTCCAGATTTATTCAGAGATACAAGAATACAGGAACTTTAATGTTTTCAGGCACTATAAATAGAAGAAATCCACACCCACTTCTGAGATAAACTGAAGAACATTGGTGAATATGGGTACATTTCAGATGCATTTCAAAGCAGACTGTTTTAGTTCCTTTTCTCATTGCTGAAACAAAAATACTGATACCCGAAGTCAATGGGAGAGGGACTCGTTTAGCTCACAGTTGGATGAGGCTTCTGTCACTCACTGGCTGGCTCCAGGCCAAGGGTATCGCAAAGGAGAGCAGCTCGCAGTGGGCAGCAGCTGGCAAAGCCATGAGCGAGAGGCCTTGGCCGCTTCCTCCTGCCCATTTTGTACCCTGGCAAGGCGACCTGGACTAGGTTGGTACCAAAGCAGTCGGTGGGCTGGTTTAGTAATCACATACCCTTCATCCTAGCATCCCATGTCCTTGCTTCCACCACCTCTGAAGAAGGCCACCTATGATCATGTGAGACCTTGGGGACACGCCTGAACGCAAACCATAACACAGATAGGTGGAAAACAGCAACCGCCTGCGAGAGGCCAAGCAGGCTGAGGGTTCCGATCTTGGCGCTAACCAGAACACAGCTCTGTTGAGAGACGCTGCTGCCCACCCAGATATTCTCTTTCAAGAAGGAAGAAGAAGCCAGAGCGGGGCTGGTGTGGCCCACCTGAACCCAGTGCTCTGGGAGACCCAGGGTGCAGAGCAAACTTGGACCCCGGTAGCTGCCTCTGCAGCTCGGCAGGGCTGTCTGAAATGAAACAATCATAGTGCTGGGCATGGAGCCCAGGCACTGAGGCCCTGGCTTCAACCCTAGTACCACCAAAAAAGAAGAGAAAAGATGATTCAGAGGCATAAGAACAAGGATATGCATTTTTCTTTTTTATCATTTAAGCCAACCACCGGTGCAGAGGGCACACAAGGCTCACGGTCCTTGTGTGGCCTTGACACGTGCACACAGAACAGCCCAAGTCCTTCACTTCTCCCTTCTCCTCCCCTCCTGCTGCTCCACACCTCCACCTCATCCCCTTGTCTGCGGAGAATGCTCTCACTCCCTGCTTCCTATATCTTTTATTTTGCATTTTATGTTTACTCTGGATCTCTCATATAAGAAAAACAATGATATCTAAGTTTGTATATCTAATTTATTTCACTTAAGATTATCATTTCAAGATGCATCTGTCTTCCTACAAAAGACCCAAATCTATCCTTTTTAATGGCAGAGTAGCACTCCAGTGTGTGTAAATACCATTGTTTACCCATTCATCTGTTATTAGACATGTTAACTGCTTTCAAGATGTAGCTATTACGAATTTTAATGTTGTGAACTTGAGTATGCATGGCTCACTATAATGTGGTACCTTTGATGTTTGGAGGAAGATACCTAGACTGAGAATAGCTGGTAAAATAAAATTTCTAGTATTTATTGTTTGAGGGGTCTACATACTGATTTCTGTAGTGGTTGTGTTGGCTTACATTCCCACACACAATGTGGAAGAGTCCCTTTCTCCTCTCAGCCTCTCCAGCATTTGCTGTCATTCAATTTCTTGATGGTAGCCATTCTGGTAAGATGGAATCTCAGTGTTGTTTTAAATTGCATTTCTCTAAAGGCCAGCAATGCTGAGTCTTTCTCTGTCTATTTATTGGTTATTTGCATTTTTCTGTGAAATGCCTGTTCACTTTGCTTGCCTTTTTTTTTTGGCCAGCTCAGCCCACGCTGGTGGTGGGGCTGGCGTGGCATGTGGTGCTGGGGATCCGCCTGCGGTCCCTGCGCACTTGCCTAAGCAGGCCCTTTAGACCACTGAGCTATCTTGCCAGCACTGCTTGACTATTTTTTTTTATTGGATCTTTCATTTTGGGGCGTGTCTTTTTTTTTTTTTTTTTTTTTTTTTTTTTTTTTTTTTTTTTTTTTTTTTTAGTTTTTATATATTTACATCTAAGCCCTCTCTGCCTGAAGAGTCACTGGCAGCTGTTTTCCCCAGTCTTCAGGCTCTCTCTTCACTCTGTCAGCTGTTCTTTTGCTGTGCTGAGGATACTTACTTCAGTATGATCCTCTTTACTGATTCTAGGAACTATCTCCTGTGCAGCTAGGGCTCTGCAGAAAGCCTTGCCCCGCCTGATCTTAAGAGCTTTACCTGTCTTATTTCCAGCAGGCTTTGTGTTTCTGGTTTAACATCCAGTGTTTCCATTGGTTTTGATTTTAGTTTAATATAAAAGAAAGACTGACTCTAGACCCAGATCTCCCACCTGCCCTGCATAGCCATCAAGCAAGAAAACAGTGATGGTGGGTAAGGTGAGGTTAGGCCTGCTAGGGACAGTGGGATTTCGATCTTTAGTTTTCCAGGTTGTTTCTTTTCTGGCTAGGTCTTATTTTCAGGGAAAGAAAGTATATTGGTTCTTCTGATCCAGGAGCAAGGGCTATCTTTCCATTTTTTGGACCAGTTATATTTTAATAACCAGCTGTATTAGTTTCCTGATGTAGGGACAGTTGTTTAAGAAACATAGCTTAGAGGAGGAAGGATGTGTTTGTGGCTCATAACTTCAAAGGTTTTCAGTCTGTGGTCCTCTAACTGCAAGGCAGAGACATCATGGTAGAATGCTATGGAGAAGGAAAAGTTTCCCTGCTCATGGTGTCTAGGACGCAGGGAGCACAGAGACTACAGGAGAGAGGAAGGGGCCCGTGTTGGTGACGTTCCCCAGGGTGATGCCCCATGTCCCATGGTGACACATCCAGAAATGCTTTGCTAATCCAGGCACCTCTCAGGCCAAATCAAGCTGACAGTCAAGATTAACCATTCCAGGCCCATCCCTTGCCAACCTGAAGCTCAAACATATCTCCTTAAATCATGCTTACTCTCCCCATAAAGACAACACAATGTACTTGTCCCATGTACAAAAACATGCCTAATACCTTCCCCTAAAGTCTCAACAGTTCCAGCATTGGTCAAAGCTCCAAGTCCAAAGTCTCGGCTGAAACTCAAAGTGGCTCTTAGCTGTGAGCCCCTAAAACTCAAAAAAAGCGAGTCACATAATCCCAAGAAACAATAAACATTCCCATTTCAAAGGAGAAGAATAGGGAGACACAGCGGAGTTGGAGGAAAGCAAGATTAAAGCCCCGTGGCGCAGCATGGTCCTACAGCTCCAGGCCCGGTATCCGGGGCACGTGGTCATGTGCTCTGAGCGGCAAAGGTCTTGAACCACCCCATGCTTGTTCCCAGGCCAGTAGCAGCCCTCAGGGCCTCTTGGGCTGGCTGTGCTCAGTGCCCACGGTTCTCCTCAGCAGGCATGCCATGCTCCCGGCATCTTCCTCTTCCTAGGTCTGACCCCTCATTGCCTCTGAGAGAAAGTGGCAGGTACTGTGGCCCTGTCACACTTTGTGTGGCCTCTGAGGGCACCTTCCTGTGCAAGCCGGGCAGAAGCCTTCACGAGCCTCTTAGGTTCTGCATTCCGGCACTGGTACTGTGGGTCCAGAGGCCTCTGGGTGCCTCTTGGCTGAGTACGATGAGCTGAATCCTGAAGAATCAGTTTCCTTGGCACCCCTCCTACAGCAGGGATCCTGGTAGCTGTTTTTTGCAAATGAAAGGTTTTATGTTTTTGTACCCATGATCCTGCAATGGATAGGACCCTTCTGATTTCTGAGGCTCTGCAAGGCATCTTTCTTCTTGTCCCTCTTCACAGTACTTGGCTTTGTTTCTTTGATTTTGTTTCATTGAGGGTTGAATCTAGGATTTTACACTAAGATGCATCCCCAATCCTTTATTTTTTTTATGTCAAGACAAGATTTTGCTCAATTGCAGAGTTGCCAAGATGGATTTCAGTTTGTGACCCACCTGCCTTGGCTCTGAGAGGGCTGGGATTAAAGCTATGTGCCACAGAACCCAGCTATGACTTCTTTTCTGTTTTTTAGTGTGTGCTTGCCATACATAATGATCACATTTATCCTGGGGATTTATACCCGTGCATAATCTGTCTTACTCCCTTTTTCCCTATTCTCCTCTGCTCCCTTCAGCCTTTCTTCCCCTTTCTATTTACAAAAGCTTTGTTTCCGTGTGTCCTTCTAGTGCATCTTTTTTTAGGGAAAAAAAAAAAAAATCCCTTTTCTAATCAGGATTACAGGCATGGTGGTACATGCCTATAATCCCAGTATCTGGAAGGCTGAAGCAGAAGGATTGTTAAAAGTTTGAGACCATCCCGGGTTGCAAAGTGGGCTCAAGTACACCCCCAAATGTGTAGAGAGGCCCTGTCTCAAAAAGATAAAAAAAAAAATCCCCTTTCCCTTCTTACCTTCCCCTCCCCAATCTCTTGCTCCCCTCCCCAGTCTCTTGCTCCCCTCCCCCCACGCTTTTCCTCCCTCCCACTATCTACCTCCAGTTTGATCCTTGCTTATGCTCTGAGGGATTTCTCACTCAAGCGAAACAATGTTACATTTAAGCTTGTGTCTGATTTATTTCACTTAAGATTATGGTCTTGAAATTTACCCGTTTACCTAAAAAATCTCAACTTTAGGCTTCTTGTTGGCAAAGTAGTACTCCATTGCACATAAAATGTTATGTTTTCTTTATTCATTCATTTGTTAATAAGTGTATGGGTGTTACCAAGGTCTAGCTGTTGTGCACTATGTACACACACACACACACACACACACACACACACACACACGGGTGTGCTGGCATACTGCCTTTATCTCACTAGGTCAGCCACAGCACTGACTTTGGCCCTATGTTACTTAGTTATTTTTTGTGTGTCTGGCTCGGCCCGCCCTGAGGGTGGGGCTGGTTAGGCCTGAGTTGCCAGGGCTTTGCCTAAGCTTGCCTAAGCTTGCCTAAGCAGGTGCTTTAAACCACGGAGCTGTCTTGCAAGCCCAAACACTACAAAGCTTATCTTTTTTCTTTTCTTTCTTGCCAAGTGCCAAGCACTTATTCCACTGAAGTATCTCCCCAGCCAGGCCCTGTGTCAGTGCACAATTTACTTCTGGCCAGATTAAATTTCTCGGGCCTTTCTCGCCTCCTCTGCTCTCCCAGTTCTCACTGAACTCTGGCTAAAGGCGGGCAGCAGCAGCGGTGCCGCAGCCCGAGCACCGCGTGCCGCCTGCCCTGAGATTTCCTCTTGGGTCGTCTGTCGCCTTTACCTTCAACTTCAGGAAGCTGTTGGACAGGCACAAAGGTAGGCACGTTCTTGGCCTGAACAGCCACTCACGGTCCCCGTCGAATGCTCATCACAGTGCTGGCCACCCGGGACGTCACGCGGGCGCCGCGCCTTGGCTCTGACCGTCCTCGGGCGCCTGGTGTGCCCAGCGCCCGCCAGAATCACCCAGCGGCTGTGTGTAGTCCCTGAGGCCACGTCCCCATAGCCCACCCAGATCCACCCAGAAGTGACCATCAAGCCCACAATCCGCACCAACTGTGACACTGACTAAAATGTACCGAGGGGAAGTCTGAAGCACGAACTTTATAAAGGTAGAAGGAAAATAATCCAAACGGCAAGTTTTGGGATAGTGAAAAGAAAAGCTGAGATAAAGTATCAGTTGAAAATAATAATGCCCAGTTGAGTGGACACTAAAATATTGAGCATGAATACCATAGATGTTGAGAGGGTGATCCGAGTCTGAACATTCTAAGGTTTTTAATTGTGAAAAAAGTAATGATATTAATTTGCTTTATCCTGAAGAGAGTGAACAAAACTAGAGTTGTTTTTTTTTTTATCTTATTTACTTATTTTTTAATTTAACTTTAATTTGGTACAGGGTCTCACTACACAGCTCAGACTCATAGCGATCCTCCTGTTTTTAGCCTCCGATTACATGTGCAGGCCACCAGGCTCAGACTCCATGACCGGCTCAGACCGCCCTAGTGGCGGCGGCGAGGCCAGCACGGCATGCAGGACCAGGGCTTGAACCTCCATCCCTGCACTTGCCAAAGCAGGTGCTTAGCCCGTTGAGCTGTCTCACCAGCCCTTAAGAACATTTATTAAATGTTTCAATTGAAAACGAGAGTCAAGTCATGAAATACGGGAGACACTTGCGTAAGTTATGTAATTGACCAAAGGCTCACGTAAGGAATACAGAACGCTTCTATAAGCACCTTATATTCAGAAAATATAAGATAGAAATCAATACTAAAAAAGAAATATAATGAAACTGGGAAAATGTTTGAATGGGCACTTCACCAGAGGGTATATGAAGAGGCAAACACAATATGAGCCCTGAAGAAGTGCAGATGAAACCTATCTGCCATCTAAGCAGACTAGTGGAAAATCCAAAAGCCGTCCAGTGATAGTGAAGATACAAACCAACTAGACTTCTCACAGTTTGTAAGAATGGACCTTTGGGATTTAAA
>PVKN010032940.1:0-12154 GCA_004027915.1 Capromys pilorides
TGGGGGTGGGGCATGTGGTGCAGGGATTGAACCGTGGTTCCTGTAGTTGCCTAAATTTGCCTAAGCAGGTATTTTAGACCACTGTGCTATCTCACCAATCCCTTAGATTCTGATAAAGTTGTTAACATTACTAAATCCTATATTTTCCATCTTTGTGGTGAAAGCCATCTATATTTAAAATGCCTGGCACATAGTAGGTATTTATTTGCTAGATGCTTGTTCAACTGTCTAACCTTTAATCATTTGGGTTTTTGCCACAGTCCAAATTCCACATTCTTTGCCCCATCTCTTATCTTTTAAGAACCCGAAAGGTCAGCCAGCTAATCAAATATAACTTAATCCCTCAGGAAGATAGACTCTCTAATAGTTTTGTGGTTTTCCACACTCTGTAATTAAGTGAGTAGTGATTAGAATTTCAGCCTAGCCTACCTGTAATAAGGCCTAAACCCATTTTCCTATAGGGGATTTTGAACATTTTCATGAAATTTTTGTGGATACTATTTGAGGATTCTAAACAGATGGGTGAGCCATACCTAGTGTCCTTTATTTTTTAGCTGAGTTTATAAAAACTCCCCAGGCTGCACTACATTGCCCTGGACAAAGATTTAATTCTGATTCAAGGAACTCTGCCAGCTCCTTAATGAAATGCCAACAGCTCCTTTTCAGCCTCCTGGAACAGAGCTCTGCTCCTGCTGGCTGAAGATATTGCTGAATAATGGGGATAGGCAGTTGAATTTGGACACCAGGTGGCCTGGAATTGGATGGGCCACAAAATCAAGAATATGGTCACAAAAGCCTGGTTTTCATAAATTAAAGTGGATAGAAATTATCTATGTGCTAACTTTAGCCTATCTGTATAGTTTTGATGGGGAGCTGGCTAATTAAATAACAATGAAGCAACTTGATTTTTCACATGTATGGGAAACCATCTCTTCACTTGTCCCTTCATATACATATCTATCAAGAGAAAAACAACATCAATACTAATATTATAACACAGCCCCTGACATATTTCCTGCTCAGTTCTCTAACTAACATTTACAGATACCCTGAATGGAGCAGAAACTTTACTCTGATGGCAGTGATGATTTTTAATAATATCTATTATTAATTGAACATTAGTCATTTCCAGGTAATAAGCTAAGCCCTTTATATTATTTCCTTTAATTCTTACAACCATGAAATGTGTGCTACAATAGTCTCTATTTTACAAATGAACTGGAACTTCTGAGAGCTTAATGATTTATCTGCGGTCACATGGCTCAAGAAGGATCACACATTTAAACTCAGGGGGTCTGACTTCAGAGTGAGCATGACTGACTAGTGAGAGAAAAAGTCCATCATTTGTGAGGTCCTTTGTTGTACTTTTGTACTGATTGTTATATTTGCTTCTTAGGAGAACACTGGAGGGATAAACTTTTTTCTTGCTCTAAGCCATGTAAGACCACTTTCCTTCTGCAGCAAATTTCTAATGTCAGCAGCATCCCTGATCAAAGATGCTTTTCTAGACTGAAATTCCTGCAGTTAGATACCACTTTTCAATATTACAAAACTTACTGCCTCCTGAATACACAACATCTACTGCATCCAACCTGCCCCAGGAAAGTGAATCAAAGGAACAAATTCCCTGACCTGGCTTGTGGGATTGGAGCAAGCATGAACATGATGCATTGTGCTAACAAATGTGCTGGTTTCTAGCTAAGGCAAATTCCAAAGAATAAAAACCCTATTAATTCAAACCATGAGGGGCCATAGTACATGGCCCTTTAACTGTCCAGTCTTGGATTGTCCAACATGTTCATGCAAAGAACATACTTCTATTCAGATGAGAAAGATATTTCTCCAAATCTCCTATAATTGTGATGAATCATTATATGCTAAAAAAAACCCCAAGTAAATCAAGACCTAAAGGTTAGCTAGACAATTCTTAAAAGAAGACTAGAGCATTAGAAACATTTTCTTCTGAATACTGATTAGAATTTTCAAGTGAAATTGGACTTGCACATTTTCCAGGCTCTGTGTTTCTTCATTTTTTTCCTGTCAGTTGCTTGACACTAGCTGGGAACAAGGCCTGGACTCTGGCTGTAGCTCAGAACACAGCCTGTCAGAAGAAGGATTTCAGGCAACCATGGGCTGCTGTGGTCCAGGTATAAGATGAAACCTGAGGTCCTGGGCATAGTTCTCTCCATCTACAAACCAGAATTAATCATCCTTATACCTTCTCTTATTGGTGCTCCGAGGACAAGTGAAAGCTGATCCTGAAAGCTGCTCAGCATACAGGTTGTAGGGGCAGATCTGAGGATTATTCTAAAAAAAGTAGGAAATAAATAACATCATTTAAAAAAGAATCCCACATGCCCACCAACTAACTCTGCTGGAATCCTGCTCCAAAGGGACATGCATTGGGCCATTGCATGTAACCATCCCCAACTCATACATAACATTTCATGTGGCTTTCCTCAAGGTTATAAAAGTAGAAAATTTATAAAACATGTATTACCTAGTACCACAGCAACAAGAAATCATTCAACATTAACATTTCTATCCTGTAAAATGGGGACCTTTTATGATTCGAATCTAAAATATCTCCCAAAAGTCTTATGTTCAGAGATGAAACTTAGAGAGGATGGGTCACTGGGGATATGACCTGGAAGGAAGTATCATTTTCCTTGGCTCCTCCCTCATCACTCTGCTTCCTCTCTGCCATGAGTGAGCAGCTTACTCTGCCAAGCCCTTCTACCATGCCATTTCTTCCTGGGAGTTAGCCAACCATGGGCCCAATATTCTGAAAACTGTGAGGTAAAGTAAATCTCTTCTTTAAATTGCATTTATTGGGTATTTTGTCCCAGTGATAAAAAAGTGACTGACACAGATATTGGTACTAGAGAAGTAGGATTATTATCATGACTTGTACCTGACTGTTGTTCAGAAGCCTTTGGAACTGGTTTGCAGAAAAAAATTAGAAAAATATAGAGATACCCACTAGAGAAGATTTTAAGTAGAGTTTGATGAGTGATTGTGGTCAGAATTTCAGAAATCAAAAGTATTGATAGGAATATGGAAAATAAAGGCCAGGCTTATGAGGTTTCAGGTGGTAAGGAGAGCTCTACTGAAAACTGAGTCAGAGTCATATGTGTTATATTCTGCAAAAAATTTGTCCACTTCTTGCCTGTGTCCTGAGACTCTTCATAAGAGACTAAGTATGACAGAATTAGAGGAAATATTAAGGCAATCAAATGATCAGGTTGTGATATGGGTACTAGCCATACTTTTAGCCAGGTCTACAATGAGAATCAGGAGAAAAAAGCAAAGCCGAATGATTTGAAAAATTTTCAGTCTGGTCAGAAAAAAAACTTACAAATTCATGTCTGAGGAGAGCCAGAATAACATGATTATTAAAAAGTTAGTATTAAAAGAAAACCAAGTGATTTGCATCAGGCAATAGGAAATATGTCTTAAAAACTTCTCTGGAATCATCAAGAACCCACACATCACAGGTTTAAAGTTGTAAAAAATATAAAACTTTCATTTAAGAAGAGAACTGTTGGGCCCTTTGCACAAGGGAATTGTTTCTCTGAGGTTCATCTCAACATAATTAGCCATTCAGGCACTTAGAGGCCACTTCAGTCTTGGTCTAGGAGGGCCTGGATACTTTTCAAGCTGGACATTATTGCCATCATGATGCTAGTTTTTCAGAGATGTAGAATTCAAGAGTCAGCATCATGAAGGATTCCACCCAAAGTCCAGGCAAGTATTTCCTGAGAGGTCAGTGCATGAAGCTTTGGGAATGAAGCCAAAAATGTAGTGGAGACTCCAGGAAATTAGAGATACGAGAAACATGATCTCTGAAGAGGAAACTCCAGGCAGTGATCAGAGCCATCCCA
Organism: Capromys pilorides; assembly: GCA_004027915.1. NCBI lineage: Eukaryota > Metazoa > Chordata > Mammalia > Rodentia > Capromyidae > Capromys > Capromys pilorides. The sequence goes on from PVKN010032940.1 coordinate 3,885, forward strand.
AGAAAGAAGATACACGGGCTAGAAGTAGCAAGACCGCAGAATGGGCTGCTTAGCCCCTTTGGAGTTCACATCTCACTACAACCTACCCCAGATACTGGGCATCAAACTTCAGGATTTAATGATTAAGTTGTTGCGTTTCATCTTGTTTGGTCCATTCCTTATTACCACCCTATTTCTCCCTCCTTTTGGAATGGGGATGTGTCATTGTATGTTGGAAATATTCTGTTTTTTTTATTTTCATAAAATAAACACAAATAAATAAATAAACAAAAATCACAAATAAAACTTTTCTTGCAGACTAGAATTTGTCTTCAGTCTTAGAGGAGATCTTGAATTTGGACTTTTTTGCAATTCTGGATCTGTTAAGATTTTGATGACTCTAATAGATGAAATAAATGCATCTTCAATATTTTAATTAATTCATGTTTATTGGTACAATTTAGGTATTCTTTTTTGGGGGTAGAAGGTCTATAGGTTGTTCAGGGTCTCACTACTAGATCATATTTCTAGTGATCTGCCTGTTTACAGCCCCCCAAGAACTGGGATTGCAAGCACGCACCACCATGCCCAGTCTCAATTGCTGTCTCATTGCACCCCAGGGGTGGGGCCAGCATGGCATTTTAGGTATTGCTAATGATCACAATCATCATAAGGAATTTGTACTTGTACATATTATATCTTGATTCTTTTCTTTTTCCTCATTCCCCCACCTTCCCTATAACCCCTTTGCTCTTCCCTATTTATAAAAGCTTAGCTTCCATTTTTTCTTTCGTTTTTTCTTTTCTTTTCTCTCTCTTTATTTCCCCCATCACTTCCATACTTCCTCTTCCCATTTGAACATTTTTTTCCTATTTCACAATATTATATATTTTGGTCCTTATTTGTACTTCCAGTTTTTCACATGAGAGAAACAATATGGTGAACTAAATGCGTTTTGCACGATGAATTGAACATATATTTTCTGAGGGTTAGGGGCAAAATGTTATGATTTAGATTTAAAATATCCCCCAAAGTCTCACGTTTAGAGCTAGGACCTGGTCAGAGCAAGTGAGTCACTAGCGGCATCACCTAGAAGGGTGTTGTCCCTGGCTCCTCCCTTCTCTCTGCTTCCTGGCTGCCATGGGGTGAGAAATGCTCCTTGTCCATGCTTTTCTGCATTCTAGATTTTCCTTGGAGCCAAAAGACCAGAGACTGACATTGTGATCCTAAATAAATCCTCTCCTTTAAGTGGTGGGTGCCAAGTATTCTCTCCTAGTGCTAACAAAGTGACTAAGACAAGATCCTGTGACACATGTCGTCCTGTAACAATTAGTACTTTTTTAAAAAGGGAATTCTAACATAAGCACTTTTTTCATGCCATGAAATATATTCAAAAGTTTGGAAATCTCTTATAATTACAGTTTTACTATACCAACACTTGTGCAAACATCTTTGTACGTATATTTTTAAAGTGACTTATTTTCTTACCGTTGTCATATACTGTTTCAAGAGAAGTCTCTGAGCCTTGGACTTTGAGGCTCCTTCTGAAAGTCCTACAGTTAATTTAACTAATTCGGCTTGAGTGACAGGTAACTACCAATTGAAATTTAACCATCACATTCCATTGCTTTGTATCCCAACTATCCTAATTACTTATGGAATTCCTAGACAGTTCACCCACCATCACAGAAGAGCCTTATTTTATGGAAGCATTTTAGCTTGAAAGCTAATCATCTGGGCTAATTCAATGCTAAGCATTTTATTCATTCATACCTGTCCATGTGGCAGGGAACCTGGACAGCGTGGATCCTCTGAAGCACACTCATTTCCAAATCCAGAAATATACTGCATATGACAGAGACACAAATGTCACTATTAATGGGGCTTAAAGAGAATTTCACAATAGGCAATATACAAAGCTAAGACTTACTATACAATCATGTGTTTGTGTATTATCTTATACAATAGTGCCTTTGCATGCAAACTACTGAGGAAAGACAGTATTTTTGTGTGCATTTTAAAGAAATCAATCAGAAGAAAAGTGCTATATGCTGCATAGATTCTCTACTTTTGGTGCATTTGGCTGATATATAGGCTTACTTTTGATGATCCCATTCAACCCAGGAACAAGTTATTTAAATCTAGTTCCTTTTGGAGTCCTTCATGAGTCTTTATAATCACAGTTTTACTATACCAACACTTGTGCAAACATCTTTGTACATATATTTTTAAAGTGACTTATTTTCTTACCATTGTCATATACTGTTTCAGAAGTCTCTGAGCCTTGGACTTTGAGGCTGTGCCTATGTTGTACCTTCCCTGAAGTTTAGGGATTTAGTTTCCTTCCTTATACTAAAGAAAAACTGAGAAGTTGTGTATGGGTCTAACTGACAGCAAAATCCTTGCCAAGGGGCTTGCTATAAACTAGCCTTACTACAGGCAGAAGCCTGAATTAGCTGGCTCATATGTATATGTATTTGCATCTGTATGAACACATGAAAATGAGATTGAAAGATAGAAATAGCTACTCCTATCTTTCAGGAGATGTGCCAGCACAGAAACTGTTCTATAATGGCAAGGGAATCTACTGTGATTGTCATCTCTTAACTTTATACCCAGAAGGAAAAAGTCAAGAAATTTCTTAACAATGTAAATTAGGGGATCCTGAAATTTTCTTTTTTTTTCTATGAATGACTGCTCTATTGGTGGCAGTTGGTACGGGTCTATAATATTGATCCCCAAAGATGAGCTCAGTTACTTATCAAATTGCTGGTCCATAGAGAGATGAGTGAAAGTGAACCAAGGTGATTGTTGGGATGACTGAAGTTTATTTTCTTGAGAAATGAGTCTATAGTCAGGCATAAGATGCCTGCTATAGTAGCAACTATAAGAACTGTAGTAGTTCTATATAGGTGGGCACCAACTACCCTACCATTGAGATGCTCTGGAATTCCACTCTCCTCTTGAAACAGCTTTTGTTTCTTGGAAATTTTATTTTCAAAATGCCTTGGCACATTTGCTTATGGGTCACCGGGCAATCTGACACAGAGCCAGCAAATTCAGCAGCATTTTGCCTCAGTTACCACTCATCAACTGCAACTTGAGATTTACTCTTATAGTGCTTAACAGACCTGTAAGTTTTGTCATAGAACTGTCACTGTCTAGCTTTTTTGTTTTCATGAAGGCTGAGACTATGGCAGTCTTGCTCATCTCTGTGGTACTTTGGGCCATAGAAGGTACTTAGTAATTATCTAAGTTTCTCATTTAAAGTTATATATATATATATATATATATATATATATATATATATATATATATATATATTGTGATAAGGGGGCTTAGCACTTCCTTTGCCATATCTTAGGCACTGATTGATTTTAGCCCAGAATGGATAAGAGAGCTGCCTTGCTTCATGGGTGAAATACTACCATCTGAGCATACTTCTTTAAGAATTATAAGGAAGGATGTGGGTAGAGGCTAGGCCCTCCACAGGTTTTGGTAGTGTGAAGAAAGATGAGCTAGACGTAGCATGCTTGGATGGGTGAGCAATGATCAGGCCAACAGTATGTGTATTTGGAAAACTATCAAATGTGAAATGTTATGACCTAGAAAGCAAAGAAATCAAATTATTCTTCTGCCTTCAGGCACAATTATTTTGGGGGTGCTGGGGGCTGAATCTGGGGCCTTATGCATGCTAAGCATGTGCTCCACCACTGAGTTAAACCCTCAACCCCAAAATTATTGAATATTTAAAAAGTTATCATCACATAGAAAGCCAACGAGAGAGATTATAATCAGATTTGTTCACAGAAGCAGCATGTAACTTAGAATGATACCTTCGGAGAAATGGTAGAGCTCATCAAGCATCATAATTCTCCATACAACATAACTTTCCTCTCTCAAAATAAACCTCAAGCTTATCATCAACAGGATTGAATTTGAGCTGCTGAGAATTGGTAATGATCCTAAATTATCTTCAGTTCTCTGAAATGGAATTTTACACCAGCCTGTGGCTCAAGTCACTGACTAGCATAGTGTCTTCATTCTGTCTGACCTCCTCATTGTTGCTGTCTGCGTGATGAAGGATGAGTTGAGAGGCACCCAGTACAGCTGAGCTTTCTGGCAGGCAGGGGTGATTTTATTCCTTAACGTACCCCTTTTTTTTGCAACTGCTGGACTCAGAGCACAGGTTATAAATGTATTCAGAGCAACAACAAATGGAGTGAGTATATATGATTCTAGAGCATCCACACCGGGTGTGCTTTAAAAAATAGAAAAGAAAGCTGAAAGAACAGCTAGTGGCTTGGAAGGCACCAGTAGTTATATCTCTACCCTGACTTCTTTATTTCCTTCATGCCCAGTAAAAGAAAGTGAGAGGCAACTGTCTGCTAGTCCCATCAGGTGCTCACCCAAGCATGAGAGAGGTGTGAGTTCTGAATCCTTTTCTCAATTTTAACTGCATTGCATTGGCTAAAGAGGAGGGAGAAACTGCTGAGTCATTATAGACTCAGTTGATTTTCCTAATCTTCTGGGAGCAAAATTAGAGATGAGTTTATCAGAACTTCGAAATGCCATGTCCCTCTGCTGAAGGCATTTGAGTTGAGGAAACTGTATTTTGCAGCTGCTTTTTCAAGGCGTTGAGCTCAAGGACAGCATTTGAACTCTTTTATCAGCTGTGAAAATTCAAGCATTCAACTCCAGCTGGTTCAGTGATTATGTAAAATGTATTTTATACAAAACTGAAATAAAAATCTGACATTGAGCAAGAGTGTTTGTGCACTTTCTTCAGTTCAGATTTCAGAATGATTTGATCCAACATAAAAAACATGATTTTATTTCTAAGAGAATTATGTGCATACTTCCTAAGTGAAACAATAAATTACTGAGCTCTATGTGACTTTGGTACCACCAGTTCTTTGGCAGCTCACTAGTATGGAGCTTTTTAATTCTCACTTGGTCCCCAGGCTATGATTTTCTTGTTCATAGTTCTATGAGATGCTTTCTCTGAAGAAGGAGCTTAGGCAACACCTGATGGGACTAGCAGACAGTTGCCTCTCACTTTCTTTTACTGGGCATGAAGGAAATAAAGAAATCAGGGTAGAGATATAACTACTGGTGCCTTTTTATCCTGTTCAGAATCCAGTGTGTTATTAATTTCAACAAGAATATAGAATAGAATGTTAGAGAAATTTGCAGTTTGTCACTATAGGCCAGTGATGGTGAACCTTTTAGAGGTTTTAGTAATAACAAACAGCCCATTGTGGCATGAATGCCTTAGGCTTTCCCCTACTGCTACAGGTTGACTACAGGCCCTGGAAATATTTATGTTTCAAACTCTGAAACCTAGGACTTTATATAGCAGAAGAAACATTTGCATATGTGATTAAGGATCATGTGATGAAGATACTACTGGTTATTTGGGTGCACCCTAAATGTAATCACACAGGTAGAGAAAGATATGAATGCAAAAGAGGAAAAGATACGAAGAGAGAAATAGAGATGTGAGTGATTCACGCTGAAGAAGGAAGAGAGCAACAAGCCAAGAAATCCAAAGAATATAGAAATTCTCTAGAAGCTGGAGAAGTAGGGAAACAGAATTTGTTAAGTAGAGAAACAGAATTTGCCAGAGTCTCTATAAAGAACCATCTTGCTGACACATTGATTTTAGCCCAGTGAAAGTGATTTTAGACTTTTGACCTGCAGATAATAAGGGGGAAAATTTGTGTTGTTTCAAGCCAGTAAACTGGTTAATTTTTAAAGAAATAGCAATAGGAAGCAAACTATGTAGTCCAGTCCCATCTCTAGTTAACCTTTAGAATAGTTTTAGAAACTTATTAAAGATGGACCTAAAGCCAGTGAATCAAGTATCCAGTGGTGGAGCCCATAGGCCTCATGTGAAACTGGCTCTCCATTTTAGAAATGAGGAAATGATAACTTAAGAGATGTGAAGCAACTTACTCAAAAATATAGGGTAGTCTGTCTCAAATTTATTATTTTTTCTTTCTGAATTTTCTTCCCTCAATTAAGTTTTATGTAAATATGATTTCCTTTGAGGTTTGGTGTTGACATACTCATTAAAATGAAGAAATAAAAGATTAGAAATGTTCTAAAAAGTTACATAATGTTTACCCATTAAAAAGAACATGATGCAATCTGGCTGTGTTTAGATTCCTGACCTCTGGAACTAACCTTTCCTTCTAGAGATTAGACAGCAAACTGGGAATGTCTTTGAAATGGAAAACAAAGACCAGCATGTAATTCACATTGGTGTGCTGGTGCCATGCATACTAAGTTGCTTAAAACTATAGCAGGATATGATTTTAGATATAATTTATTTATAAATGGTAAAGATGTTTCCAAGCCCTGCTGGAAACTTTCTCATAGGATTTTTTTTTTTTTAAAATAAAAAAATAGTTTCTAGCCAAGCATAGTGGCTCACATTTGTAATCCCAGCCTCTGAGAGACTAACACAGGAGGATAGAAAGTTTGTGTTCAGCCTGAGCAGTTTAGTGACTTATTAAGAACTTTGTCTCAAAAAAATTAAAAAGATCTGAGGATGTGACTCAGTGTCCAAAGGCCCTGTGTTCAACCTGCCCATACCACACCAAAAAACAAAATAAGAAAATTTTCTACGTATTTTCCTCCTCTAAGACTTCAACTACCACTACTGACATGATGACCCTGTTAAGTAGTCCTCTACCCCTTCAACTACCCTGAGATCCAGGTTCACACAGTTCATCACTTCATGAGCATCTCTACTTGACTGTCCCTCTTGAAACTCCAGTTTGGTGAAAACAGTGGGTGGCAGAACATGTAGAGCTGTCTGTATACGTTGTGTCTTTCTACATGCTATGCTATCCCTCCTGGTCCTGTCCTTCACTTTGCTAATGCCTATTCTTCTCCTAAGACTCAGCTTCAGAACAGCCCCCTTCAGTATCTGGTGGTGGGGCTCACCAGGAGGTTTCTCTTGACTCCAGTCATCCAAAATCTAGTTCCAGTCTTCTGTATTAATCTGTGGCACCATACACTAGCACATAATATTGCTGAATGAAAGAATAAGAGTTAATTCTCAGGAATAAAGAAATAATCACATTTATTCTAGTGTTGAGTATTTTTAGTGTCCCAGTTAATTAGGGAGCTGTTTAAAACATCAGAAAGGCTTTAGGGTAATGCTCAAACCCTGCACTAAAAAGGATAAGGAGCATTCTGCATTCTGTGGGGGAATGGGGTGTCTGGTCTACTTGTCTTAAAGCAAAAATTGGCCTGTTCTATTAAATTCTATTTGCACAAGTTGAATAGTAATCATGGTTTTAGACACTGTGACAGACACTCCTGCAGTCTAGTAGCAGCCACCAAGGCTCCCTTTTGGGCTGGGTTTTGGATTAAAGTTCTGATACAGTTTCAATTACCTACTGGTCAAGACCGTGGACAGGTCATTTTGTTCCACTGGGCTTTGCTTTTCCTACTGGTTGAATAAAAACAAGAGCATTGAAGTTTCAGATTTATTCTGAGGATTAGAATTTGAGTTAACTCATAGTCAAAATACCTACTAGCTAATCCACAGTATTTTTTCAATTGCACATTAAATGAAAAGAAGATATTGCCCAGAGGAGATGTGAGATCTTGTACTGGCCAAGCCAGAGTCTGAGCCTCAATACAACTGAATAGATTATGCAGATAAAGTTGGCTGCCTGGAGCAGTCCAGGAAACTGAAGCTGCAGCTGGTGTCAAAAGCAGGGAGTGACAAACAGACATAAAGAGAAAAGTGTGTGTTTATGGTGGAGTCCTTAGAATATCTACAAATTTTCTCCAAGCCAATTTTTGAATTGAACAAAGGTAAGAGACGGCCAATATCTCTTTATCTCTCCCTTATCACCCCAACCATGCCCACAGACAACATGTTGGAGCCTTTGAACACAGGGATTTGAACTGTATCCTCCCTTCCTTCCCCTAAACTTGGATACATAGTAAACTTGCCTGATTTTATTTTTTCCTTCCTATTTTCTTCTCTCTCTCTCCCCGCCCTCTGTGCTCCCTCTCTCTTTCTCCTCTGTTCTCCTGTGTGCATGTACTTCAGACATGAACCAAGCAGAGCCTTACAGATTTGTGGTCTGCCAATGAAATAAATCACTAGTTGTACAAAGATGGTTTCTTACCTTTAGCTCAGGCATTTTCCTCCTCCTGCAAGCGCAATGACTTTAGGAAACTCAGGCAGAGAGAGAGAGAGAGAGAGAGAGAGAGAGAGAGAGAGAGAGAGAGAGAGAGAGAGAGAGAGAGAGAGAGAGAGAGAG
>PVKN010032941.1:0-12150 GCA_004027915.1 Capromys pilorides
TACTGTTTTCCTATCTTTGTCTCTGCTATTTTTACTCTTTAAAATAAAATCTAATAAGGTTTAAAAAAATCATAAAAACAAAATTAAAAAAAATTTGGCAAGAATCTTATTGAATTGTTTTACCTCCATTGATATCTTTTCCTTCCTTTTTGCTATGTGGTTTGTAATTTCCTCCACTTTTTGCCCTCTCAACACGTTTTGGAGAAGTTGGGAGTTTGGGGAAGAATTTCATTTCCAATTTCTCATTTGCTGTTTTTTGTTTGTTTGTATATTTTTGTGCTGGGGTTTGTAGTTTTGGTTCAGTGCCTTACACTGTGTTTATTGTTTGAGATCCCCAGATAATCCAGATATTAGAGAGAAAATCAAGTATATCACTTTGGTTATAATAGTTAAGGCATTAACAACAACGGTATTAAATATCTACTAGATATTGATAAGCCCTATGGACCACTTGTGAGCTGCCCCTTAGCCAGAATAATGAGGTCTATGATTTTAGTGAAGATAGTTAAGTCACTTGTGTATTAACCTATAATAAGTCAGACCTCTATTTTCTACTGACAGTAGGCAGCAAAATGGGGGAGCTCAAGTATACTACTATATTACATACCACCTACTTCAGGACCACTGCTTCTGAATGTTGTACCTACCAAATTAGACTTTGCCCTGCCCTTAGAATAAAGGACCTGGGCAAGCTGGGCCAACCACAAAATAAATAATTAAAGAAACAAATAAATACAACAAGCAAACAAATAAAAAAAAAAAAAAAAAAGAAAAAGAATAAAGGACCTGTCCCAAGCCTGGGCCTCCCAGGAAAATCCCAAGAAATCTGTGTTTAGCTCTTACCTTCTCCAAGTCTGTGTTTCCTGGCTGTCTCTCACCTGGTCTCTGTGGTGGGTAATACTTCAATCCTGGGTGAAATTCCCCTCTTTGTGATTGGTCTCATTTTTGATCAGGTATACATTTTGGTTGTCACATCTGCTGTCCTATGCTGTGGTGAGACCAGCAGCAGTACTGGCTAGAATTTAGGTGTTTGGCTGCTCTCTTTTCCTGCATGGGTTGTGTGAGACCCAGGCAGTCAGCAGCTGTGGCATGAGACAGGATGCCTGGGTCCCACTTCCCATATGGGTTCTTCTGCTTCCCACCTAGGTTACACAGGGCCCCAGGAGGTGTTGTCATTGGCAGTGTGCCTGTACCCCATGTTTTTATTGTACATTGTAACTGAGTCAGCATCTTCATAGGCTAACAATGGTGCCCTGATTCACAGACTTAATTTGTTCTACGATTTTGGAAAAAATAGCTACATACATGTTTGTGTGGGAAAGGTGGCTGTGGTTGTATTTGTCACTCAATGTAAGTTTGCAGAAACAAAATTTTTCCAAACCAAATCATTTACAAACAAAATGGTTCTGTAGTCAATATGCCACCATAGTTGTATATGCAGCCAAGTTAATAATGTGACTGAGATTACAGTTTGGTCTGTGAATCTTGGGCCATAACTTGGCTGTCTCTAGCAGAAACAAAAGCAAGAAAAAATAATAATTTGGTATAATGAATACTTTTCTTTTTAAATATACAACGAGTTTTCTTTTAAGATCTAAAATACTAACTTGTATCTTTTATATCCTGTTTCTTTTTTCATTCCTCAATTAGCATGTCCTTCCACCTTAATGAGATGATTTAGAAATGTCTGCACATTACTTTTGAGTATCTTTAAAAGAATACTACCTATGTAACAGTCATTGTTATTTTTGGCAATTTTAGCACATCCACTCAGTGGTGAATAATGATTAATTTTCTTGAGGCGCTCAGGATATTCATGTCATCAGTCAAGAATGCTTCAGCATAATAGGAGAGTTCCCTTAGAAGCACTGCCACAGGAAACTGATGGTATCTTCCGGACTCTCTCCATTTCCTAAATTCAGGTAAAGAATGACAGGATCCAAATATTAGATAAGACGTTTACTACTGTTCTTTGCGTTAACATTTCAACCCATGAGTTATTCTTGGCCTCAGTACTGTGACAGGAAGTCTGTTTTGAGGGTAAAGGGAAACAATACATTCAATAAGAATGTTGTTCGAGGATGCGAGGCACCCAGTAGCCATTAAGGCAGATAGCAAAGCAACAGAAAATGCAACTCTATTCCTTCTCAGTTTAAAAACAGGAGAGAAGAAAGGACAGATGTAGGTGAAGTTTAGTGGATAAACCAAAGCAAAAACCAACCAACCAACCAACCAACAACCAACCAACCAACCAGCAAGCAAACAAACAAAAAACCAGCTGACAAAATCGTGATTCAAAATTTTGTTTCATGTCAGTGGAACTCCAGGAAGAGGAAAGTTTAATATGGGTGGAATATTTTGGGTCATGTTTTAGAAGATGATTATGGAATGAGAACTTGATCTATAAGATATAATAGAGGTGTAAGGCTGAAAGAGATACAGTTCATGAAAAGTGATTTAAATCTTTCCACTTCTCATTCCCATTATTTTATTCACACTCCATAACCATCTATGTATATATTTGCATTTTCACATGACCCCCTTGACTTTGCTACCCTACCCTTGTCTATTTAATTCTAAAGTAGATTTTTCATGTTAAGTACAAAACATTATTTCTCCAGAACACTTTACCAGTGTCAAGGGTGGATGTGGTGTCTATCTGCTATCATGTATCTGTCATATATCGACTTAACAAAATTTATTTTTGTGATTATGTTTTAGTGCTGCTTTCCCTTGCATGTATGTAGCCTACATGAAACAGACATTGTATTAATCATTAGATTATACTTACTTCTGGCGCTTGTCATTAATGAAAGCGAAAAGGAGACAATATAGGTTAAGTGGCATATGCAACAGATCTAAACTGCAACACATTTCCAGGCTTCTACCTGAATGGTTTTTTTCCTGCTTCAGTAAATTCTTCCCCTGTATACACAGAAGAATGGATGGTATACAGTATACATCTTGGACAGGAGAGAAGAGTGAATGATTTGGGAACTGTCCAAAGTTTGTGGAATGTTTAGAGTACTTGGTATTTACACCTGGGGATTGGCAGATGGCAGTGTTTCCTAGCATGCCCTTTGGTAGTTCATCCTGGTTATGGAGGTCAAACAGATTGCACACCAGATTGTCTAAATCAGACTCTGTTTTTTGAGGGAACATAATCCTCTTTTTCTGTTTTATTTATTTAGTACCAGGAATCAATCTCACAACCTAACGCTTGCCAGGCAGGCACTGTGCCACTGAGCTCTCTTTTTCTATTTAAGCAGAAATTACTTGTATAGATCTGGCTTACAATTATTTAGAAAGTTCTCCACAACATATTTTTATAAACATATTTGATAATGTTTTTTATTTCTCAGGAGAAAAAGATGAAAAAAGTCTTGTTTGGAAAAGAAGCAAACTTTTTATGAAACAGAAATTCTAAAAGTAAAAAGATAAATTATCCAATGTTTGTTAATAACTTTACTTATACTAGTTTTAAAGAATAGTATTGTTAAATATAAGTACAAAGCAAAAAGAAATTTCATTTTTCTTTTAGGTTAGTCTAAGTCTTATAAACATATGTAACTTTTGTAGAGTATTTAAATTATCAAAAGAAGGCAATAACGGTACAAAATCAGCTACATAAAGAAGGAAAGCTCAAGGAACAATTTCAAAAGCATGAAACTGTGTGTAAAGAGCCTGAACTTCCCATCCAAATTCAGATAGGACATGTGAAGGTGCAAAGATGTCCAGAGACTTTTCATATCATACTTCTTCCATCTCTCTGTCTCTGTCTCTGACTCTTTCTCTATCTCTATCAAGTTCTAGGTGTAGCTCTATATCTCTACTTCTATCTCTATCTCTCCTCTGTGTCTTAAAAAAATCCTTTGATGATGGCATTCCTTTATTTCTAGAGGAAAGTGCCATGTCAGTGGCAGAGAAATCACAGGCAGAAAAAGAGCTGGGATTATAAATCAACAAGGAGATTTACATAACGAGACAAACGCATTAAAAGCATGATAGTAAAAGTCTTTAATTTTAAACTGATAAGAAAATTATTCACAACTCTCTACTTGCTTTAACTTAAATTCACTAAAAGAAACAACAAAAACAATGAATAATATATATCCTACTAGGCAGATAAAGTTGATCTGTTTGAAAGTAGTACAACTCTTTTCTGAATCTTAAAGAATTTTTTCCAGGTGATATTATTTTCTGCCCAGTGAATGACTAGCATGTTCCTGTGACACTCACAGTGCTGCATCAGTGTGCGTTGTCAGTGGGGCATAGGAAGTGGGAGAATTTAGGTGGCTTGGATCTGAGAACTGGTCTGAGCTCCGACAAAATTCTCAGTAAATTCCAAAAGGAGCTGGTTTTGTAGTTCATGTGTAAATGTAAACCTCAAACGGATCTGGGAGAGTGATTGAGTCTTGGGGTCATTATACTCACTGATCCACTGAATATGTAGCTAAATGTGATGGTGGGTGGTGAAGCCTGTTAACAGCAGATAGGTCACTTGGAAGAGCATGTCCTGGCAGCGGCATTTCCTTCCCTTTTACCTTGAGCTCCTGCTCTTCCTGCCTGCCTTGCCATGAGCAATTCCTCTCTGCCATGTCACTCTTGTCATACTGCCCTGTCTTGAAGCCAACCAAGTAGGACTGAAATGTCTACAAACCTTGAGCCAAAATATACCTTTTATCCTTTAATATGTGAGTGTCAAGTGTTGTGCATCAGTGATATAAAGAAAGACAGACAATATGAAACATAATTTTTCTCAGGCCAGAGCATAGTGAAGTTAACATTAAGCCTTAAATGTATGCTTGCTCCTAGGGAAATAAAAGATTTGAAACTGGATACAACTATATCTGCTGAAGGTGCTGCATCTTACATAGGCAATATAGGACGAGGACAAAGCATGGGCAATATACTCTGCCTGACCTGTGATGAGGCAGTTATTTGTGTACCACTGCAGGCAAGAACAGCTAGTGTGTGCTTCATTTGTAAGTATGGTCTGTATTTCATGACGAATTTGTTTATCCATAGTGCTACAATCATCCTCAGTGAAGAAACAAATGCATCATTGAATAATAGCACCTGACTTTAGATCCAAGATGTACTCACTGCTCTCTGATCAACACTACTCATTCCCCAGAACAGTTACACTTAGCTTGAAAGTGACCTTGCTGTTCTTTTTATTAATATTTTCTCATTCTCAACTTTTACTTTGATTAGTGCAATTGTTCTTTCAATCAGTACAGGTTTTGAAGAAGTCTATTACCAAAGTGAAATATGAGACACCTGGCTTGTTAGAAAGCAGACATAAGGAACAATCTAGGAATGAAAGTACCTACTTGGTATTTACACATATGCCATCATTGTTTGTACATGTACTCACCAAGATTCATTTGGCAGAAAATGAAGTAGATATTCTTTAGGGCAATGGGAGAATTCAATGGTCTGCAGACCCCCAGAGGGTTGGAAATTATAAGAGCAGGGAAATAGTCAAGAACCTTAATAGAGACCAGAACTCAACACTAAACTCAATGCCAGAGATGCTCTTGCTCTCCCTGTTTCTGTCCCAGTCCCCATCCTTGTCCCTATCTCTCTACTTGTCTCTCTGCCTGTCTGTCTCTCTGTTTCTTCCTCCCTCCCTCTTACCTTTTCCTGTCTTCCATTTGTATGATACTATATTCATTTCCATTATGGAAAAATTGAACATTTTGATTACTCTCAATTTTATAGTCTGTTGCTTGAGCTACCAAAATTTCAAGCTAAAAAATCCAAAGTAGGCTGATAGGTTCTTTCTCTTAGAATAGTCACTTGGGGGGCCAGGGAAATATCTCAGTAGAATAAGCACTTGTGTGGCAAGCACGGGGTCCTGAGTTCAATCCCCAGTACTGAAAAAAAAAGAATAGTCACTTGGGATAGTTCAGAAAAAACACAGTCACTTTCACTGAACCTCTTGGTTGAAGTTGAGGAAGTCCTACTAACAGAGGGATTTGAACGTAGTTGAAAGATAGTGGCTCATTAGAAGGCATGTTTTTCAAGCAAGGTCCATCCCTTGAATCAGTATTCTCCATAAACGATTCATACACTAAGTGCTATTTAAGGTCAACAAATTATTTATTTCCCTTGATGCTTTCTGCAGAACAATGAGAATGACAGACCTCATGACACTTTCTGCTTTTGCCAGGCTTGCTAGAAGTCTCAGTATTAAAAAATATAGTTAATAAAAAATTTACCTCAGATTCATGGAATCTGTTTTCAACTATTTTTCATAGGGCACCTTACTTTTTCTCTCACTAAAGAGTAATGTCCTTTTTTTTTTTTAACTCAAAAACTAAGACCCTTGAATTTCTTTTGAACACAGATGGATAGCTGTCAATAAATAAACAGGGAGCTCATAACATTGGTCGCAGTGTTATTAGTTTCACTAACTAATCCCCTCTAGTGAGTTCTATGGGTCAATCAGCTGACTTTAAAACATTTGGAACATCCTGTAATAGAAAATTACAAAAACAAAAGTAATGCTTTTAGTTAGTATCTTAGTGTAACAGAAGCCATGACAAACTAGCATGGCTGGAGTGTCTTATCAATAGCAGAAATGTACTGCTTATGGCTGGGAAATGTATGATCATGGCACCAGCTGGCCCTGAGTCTGGTAATGGAAGCTTCCTCACAGAAATGTCTCCTTATTGCCACCTTCCACAGCAGAGGGGCGAAGGACCCACAAGGTCTCTCTTTCTCTCTCTCTCTCTCTCTCTCTCTCTCTCTCTCTCTCTCTCTCTCTGTGCAGAACTGGGGTTTGAACTCTTGACCTTGCACTTGTACAAGGCAGGCAGGCACTTGTACCATGGAACTATCTCCCCATCCCCTAGGGTTTCTTTTATTAGGACACAAATTCCATTCTCAAGGCCTCAACCTAACAGTTTCGAATCTCCCACTTGTTATGCCAACAAAACCTTGAATGTTAGGATTGTAAAATATGGATTTTGAGGCCACAGAAAGATTTTGACCATGGCAACTGAGTACGCAAGTTTTATTATTCACACCGCAATTTGACTTGGAAATTTTAAGCATTTTACTACATGTCACTGCTAGTCTTTCATGAGTGATCTACTATACTTCCTTAATATCTATTTCTTCATTTTTCAGTCCAGGAGAATAATCTCTATTTTTGAACACCTTCAGATATCTTCCCTCTAATTTTAATATTGAGTGGCATTTACATATAACCTCCAACTCTTTTCCCATACAAAAGTAGAAACAATTTGCCTTTCAAAAGGAGATGCTGTACTTTGGTTGTCAAGGAAACAGCAGAGCACGTAGAGGATGGTCTAACAAGGCAAAAGCAATGAAGAGGGAAGTAGTGAGGTGACCATGTGGGCAAAAGTTGATGCTGCACTCCATGTGCCTAATGATTTTGTTGACTCTGTGAGACTGGCATGATTAACTGCTTCCTGACGCACTGCAATCATATCAGAAACATAGCTTCCTTCCAAGTCTCAGCCTGCAGCTTCCTGTAGCCATGAATGAATTGAAATGAGCAGATTTTGAACTAGAAGAAATATCTTCAGATGCAGAATTGTTTTCTTTTTATTAAGGTCTCAGTGGCTCTTGAGAAAATGGCTTCTGATGCTGACTTTCTGGAAGGGAGTTCAAAGTTTAGCGTGACTGCTGGTGACTGTTACACTAACAGCACAGACAACTGATAAAGTGAGGATTTGTTTTGCAAATGACCCAAAGTATTATTTTTAGATCGATCATTATATGTTTGATTTAGAAATAATGATACTTTAGGGCATAATTTTAGACAATAAATCAAATTTGTGTTTTAAGAGTTCTTTAAGTTTTTAAAATCTCAACTGTGAGAACTTCATTTCTGCTGACCTTTATACTCTACAATCGGGAGAGAGTCATTATTGGGCTGGGCAATAGAAAGGAGGCTGTTGGTGTTGTTATGGATACTAAGGCCTAAGCAATCCTGCTAATAATAATTTGGGCCAAAATTAAATGAATAAATCATTATTAGACATAGCCTAAAATATTGAGCCAAAATAGCCTTTGAGCTACAGTTGGAAATCTAATCCATGTAAAGTAATTCTGCTTTACATTTCAAGGAGATTATCCACATTCCAACTCATAAAATTACTCACTGTCAGCGTTGTGTACAGTGCTATCACAATAGTGCAGAGGCTAGGGTGAAGACCACAGAAACATCTGAAATTGATGCTTTACGCATGCCCTGTACACTTAGCAAAATAGGCACTTCCTTTATATCCCTACATATGAAAATGGGAAGGCGGAAGAAGGAGAGAGGTAGGAAGGCAGGAGAGAGAGAGAGAGAGACAGAGAGAGAGACAGAGAGACAGAGACAGAGAGAACAGGAATTAAAAAGAACAGGAGAAAAAGAAGAAAAGATGAAAAATCGCGGGCCACAAGAACTAAGGAAGAAAGAAGGGGAGCAAGGAAAAAAGACCAGGTATTTTAAAGATGTGTTTTTTAAAGTATTCAGCTGTGCTTCCTTGCTTTTAGTATCTACATTCTGTTTAGTGACACTGAATTGGCCTTGCTCTGACATATGACATCTTGCAATTCCTTGTACAGTTCTACAGAATATAGCTGCAAGGATGCCTGAGACACTGATAAGGAACATCTTTTTGCTCATGTGAGCAGGGGTTTGTTGAAGGTTGAGCACAAAATTTCAGTTTAAATATGTAAATTCCTTATTACACTTCAGAGCCATTAACCATACACTTGCTAGAAATAGAAGTGAAGTTAAAGAATGCATGTCAGTTTGAACTGAATCTTCCCTAGACCCACTAGCTTTCTGAAGCAGAAAGGAAATACCACATAGGCAGGTGACCTGATCCAACCCCGTCCCAGTGTCACTGGCTAAAAAGCAGAACTCTAATGCAAAGACATTTCTGCACATGAGCCTATATGTTACATGGATGGGAAAAGTTATTTTTAAATGTCTGTTTTTTGAGGAAAAAAAACTTAATGTACATATAAATCTTTTTAAAGTATTCAGAACAAATAAATGAATACATCTTATATCTACCATCAAAGATCTACTCCTGTGGTGAATGAGAGAAGACTGAACTCACCTGAGTGTTTATTGGAAATAATATTGCACTAAGGGCTAAATGCTAAGATTGGATACAACTCTTGAGTTCATTGAGACTGGATCTCATAAAGAAAGGGCCAGTAACTCAGTGTGCCTGTGACTGTGACCAGTGTATGGATAAGAAGTAGAGTACTGTAAGATGCAGGATCAGAAGCTGGGAAACAGGAGCCTATGAACCAAATTCAACCTGCTATCTAGAATGATGTAACACATAATTTAAAAAATGGTTTAAATTTTCAATAATTATATTTACATTTTTGCTTATCAGCTCACAGATACCCTTAAGTTTTCTTCTGCTCAACAATATTTTCTCTGTGTTCTCTTATAGGAAAATTTGGTAGAGCCTTTTCTTTATCATGGGATTTGCCCTAATGATGGTGGTTAATATTATAGGTCAACCAGTGAAAAATTAAAAATGGTGTGAAATGAAAAACATTTTATTGATATGCTTTCAACAACTGAACAACCTAGACTCACAGTTGATGTGAGGTTATGTAAAGTTGTATTGCAGATATAACCAGATAAAGGCTGAGGGGTGCATTGGTCCTGCTTCAAGTCATTATGGAAAGAAAAAAAAAGAAAAAAAAAAGGAAACTAAAATTACTGACTCTTTTGATAGAGGGAAAAAAAAGCTTACAATGTACTTGAGAGTTGAAACAAGAGTTAAAAGATTTTGGATAATCCCTATTGAAGCATACTATTTGACTGCAGCAGGAGTGGTAGAATACAAAATCAGGGAACTCTGGATGTACCAGGAAGGAAATTTGTTGCTTTCTTATGTATCTTCTAGCTTAAAATTACACATTACTTAGGGTGAAATGACATAATCACTGCAATAAGAAAGAACAAAAGCAAACGTATTATCACGAGGTCCTACAGTGCATGTCTTTTCATTTCAAATCACCCAAACAAGTAAAAAATTGTTGTGTTCAAAGCCCTGAGCTGTGTACTGCTATCAATGTCTGCTTTTGGAATCACCAGGTTTAAGAAGATTGCTTGAAATGTTTGCCATGTTCTGGAGATAAACACTGACCCCACTTGGGTAGAGAATGATTGCAGGGTGAAATCTTTGCTAGAAACTAATCTCATGGCAGGTAAAATGTGTAGTCACCATCTCTGCATCTCCGATGAAACTGCTAACAGGTCCATAGCAATCTCTCAGTAGATGTGGATTTTTCCCAAGATGTAAGTGGTGGCCAGATGATGGCCATCCAGTAGTTCAGGCAGAGCTGCATGGACTGTAGAGAGAATACAGATGTTCACTGAAGCTGCAGGCAGAGAACATGTTGAGGCTTTCGGACTGACTTCTCAGCACTGACTTCTCAGTGAGCAATGTCAAGTTTAGACAATGTTTCCCATAATACAAGGAACATAGTCACTGGGTTTGAAGGCTTTCTAGTTCACCAAACCCAACATAGAGTCCACAAATAAGAAGCACAGCATTCATTTTTTATTAAACTTTTCTTTCCACTCTATAGAAAACCTCAGTGCAGATAACTAGACACACGATATTCTCGAAATCTTTCCTAAATAAAAGCAAAATATAGCATTTCCTATTCATAAAATAATTAAAATTATTATTTTTGCTTGCTTGTTTTTAAGGCAGGACTCTGCTGGATATTATTTAGAAACCATACATTTCACATTGATGTAAGTGGAACTTCCAAGTTGTATTCTAGATGAACAAACAACAATTCAAAGTGAATTTGCTTTAGCTTTCGCATCTTGCTTGACTGAATATTTTATGTGACAATATAGTCAGGTACTCATAATGTTTTTTTGAGGGGTTGCAAGAGTAAAATAAGGTTAGAAATGATTATATGCGTATGTGGATAGAAATCTTTTAAATGAAGAATAATGATCTTGTCTGAAAGAAATAGAACATACCATGGATCTTAGATAACTATTTCCCTATTACCTGTGGTTACTCATGAAGCACTACTATTATGTATTGTTATAGTATTTAATTGCTATGTAACTTATATTATTTTAAAAAGTTGATACTGAGAGACCAAGCTAAAGTGCTTCAAGGGATAAAACTCTTCGATAACATTTTTAAAATTCCATGGAAGTATTAGTGTGCCATTGTTTGGCTTGGAATACTAGAAAATATCTTTTTAAAGAGTACAGTTCATTCAGCCTTTAATAGAAAAGAAAGTTTCAGTGTATTAGACAATAGCTTTTATAGACAGATATTTTTTTCTCTTTCAATTAATAGAGGATCATAAAGTTGCCATACACTGTGATTTCCAACTCTCAACAAATGATCAAAACTGATTACTCCCTCAAGGGGGTCCTAGGGACATAAAGGTCAGAGAAGGAGGAAATAGATTAACAACACTGAAAAATCAAAAGATCAGATTTTCCTGTCAACTCCAGTTTTGCACCTAGCTTTTCAGTTGTTCTAAAATGTTGATATTTCCAGATGATGACCACTTGATAAAGCCACACAGATAAAATAATGCTTCTTGTTTTTCAGGCATAGCATAATTAGATCCAACAAAAAGAAATATTCAAATCAGAGCAGATTAATACACAATGAATAATTATGTGTGCGGAGTTCTGTCTCCCAGCATAGAAAATCTAATGAGACCTTAAGGGACAGTATCTTTGGTAATCCTTTGTGCCAGTCACAGCACAAGTGCCAGATAAACTTGTAGGACTCAGTGGGTTGCTGAATGTAATTCAGCTATTTGTTTTCCCCATTCACACTTCCCACACTTATCTTTCTGTTTTGAACACTTTGTCCATATTAATAAGATGGTAGCAACATTTAATTGTTTTATTAAATGTAAATGATTTTAATTATTCTTCTAGAATAGTTTGAGCATGGACACAGAGAACCTTCTTTGGAAAAATTTAATTTGAATTGTTTGGTGTTATAATGAAATAAAAGTTTCAATATAATCCAACAATGGATTTTATTAGTTCATAATGAACATAAATTCAATTCACTGGAGCCAATTTACTATTTACTTATATTAACAGATTTATTCTTGCTAGAATTCAAGAATCTTTGGCTCTATTTATTTGAG
>PVKN010032942.1:0-12144 GCA_004027915.1 Capromys pilorides
CTGGGATGATCATGAAATTTTTGTCCTTATTTCAGTTTATATGCCTGTTGTATTTATTGATTTGTATGTGTTAAATCATCTTTGTACTCATACTTACTCATGATATGTTACCTTTTCGAAGAACTCTGTTTGCCTATACCTTATAGGGTGTTGTGTCTAGATTTTCTATAGTGATTGGCCTGTATTTCTGGTTTTTTGTTGTTGTTGTTGTTGGGATTGTTGTTTGGTTTTGGAATTAAGATAATGATAGCTTCTAGGAATAACATTGGGAGCAATTCTTTCATTTTGATTTAACTACAGTGTTTCAGGACTGTTAGCACTGTATCTTCTCTGAAGTTCCTTCAGAATCCATGGTGAATCTGTTCTGTTTTGTGTCTAGATGTCTCCTCAGGGGCCAGAGAGATGGTACAGTAGCATAAATGGTTGGCTGGCAAGCACAAGGTCCTGAGTTCAATCCCCAGTACTGAAAAAAAAAAATTAGATGTGTCCCAAGCTTCATGCAGTTTCATAAGAGGGGAAGCTTTTCACAGGTGGCTGGATATAGTATGTGTGGTGCTGGGATTAAGGTGTGTGACTATTATACGTGTCCCTGATTGGTTTGTCATAGCCCGAGTAGGGTTAAAGGTGTGAGTGCTACACACACTCTTGGGTGAGAGCCATCAGAAAACAGAGGGGGCAGAAGCCAGGCTTTGTGGCACACGCATGTAATCCAAGCACTGGGGAGACTGAGGCAGGAGGATCGCTGTGAGTTCAAGGTCAGGCTGGGCTACAAATTGAGTTCAAATCCAGCGTGAATTGCACAACAAAAGCTTGTCTGAAAAAAGACCCAAAAACGGTGGAGAGGGACAGAAAGAGGACTAATGGTCTCTTGGCATAGACTATCTCTCCTCTTCAGTGCCCTTCTGCTATCCACCTCTGGCTGGGAGGCAGCCAAGTATGGACTGAAACCTCCACAAGCTGTGAGTCAAAGAAATCTTTATTCCTCTAACTTTGGGTGCCAGATACTTTGTCTCAGCAAAGAGAAAACTAACTAAAGCTTGTCAGGTCTTGGGCTCCTCTACTTGGCAGGTTTGTTGTTGTTGTTACTGCTACAGTGTCCTCGTCTGTTATGGAATTATTCAGCATTCTCTCTTTGTTCATTTTTGGGAACTCATTTGTAGACAGGAACTTATCCGTTTCTGATGGATTCTTTAATTTATTAGAGTACAGGTTTTCAAATAAGTAACTAAGAGTTTTCTGGATTCTTATAGGTTCCATTGTGATCTCGTCTTTTTCTTTCCCATTACATTGATTTGGATCTTTTTGCTCCTTTTTTGTTCATAAGATTGGCTAAGATTAGCCGGAAGCCTCGGAGCCCCGATCCGCGCCGTCGGAGGTCACACCACCAGGAAGGAGGTGACGGGGGCGGCGCAGGGCGCGGACACTCCCCGCGGAGAGCCCGCCTGGCATGAACTCCGAGTGCTACGGCGGCGACCAGTCAGATGATGGTGGTGCTACTCCAGTACAGGATGAGCGGGATTCAGGGTCAGATGGTGAGGAGGACGTCAATGAGCAGCCGTCTGGATCCGACACTGGAAGTGCAGACCAGCATTCGGAGAATGAACACAGTGACCCAGAGGATGGTCTCGCCAGGAGACCCCCTGTGACGGACTCTGAGAACGATGAGCCCTCCAACCCCCATGCCAGTGATTCTGAGAGCGAGGAGCTTCAAGGGCGCAAGGACAGCGACTCTGAGGCTGAGGAGCGGGCAGAGCCTCCTGCCAGTGACTCTGAAAATGAGGACGCCAATCAGCGTGGGAGCGACTCAGAGGGCGAGGAGCCCCTGAACGGGCCCACAAGCGACTCTGAGAACGAAGCCCTTCAGAAGCCCATGGCCAGTGACTCGGAGACAGAGGAGCTCCAGAAGAGTCCTGCCAGTGACTCTGAGCCCGAGGCCCCCCTGAGACCTCGGGGGACGGACTCTGAGGGTGAGGAACCCCCACAGCACCAGGCCAGTGACTCGGAAGATGAGGAGCCTCCAAAGCAACCCGCGAGCAATTCCGAGAGCGAGGAGCTCCCTAAACCGAGGGTCAGTGACTCAGAGAGTGAGGGACCCCCCAGGCTCCGGGCCAGTGACTCAGAAAACGAGGAGCTCCCCAAACCCCAAGTCAGTGATTCTGAAAATGAGGATCCCCCAAGGCACCAGGCCAGTGATTCTGAAAGTGAGGAGCTCCCCAAGCCTCAAATTAGTGACTCGGAAAGTGAGGACCCCCCGAGGCACCAGGCCAGTGACTCAGAAAACGAGGAGCTCCCAAAGCCCCGAGTCAGTGACTCGGACAATGAGGAGCCTCAGAAAGGACCTGCTAGTGACTCTGAAGCTGAGGACAGCGCCACCCCCAAACTGAAGCCACAGTCAGACGACGACAGTGACGGGGAGAATAAGGAAGGGGACCCAGAAGTTCAGAATGACTCCTTTAACTCAGATAGCCACTTGGCCAGAAAACAGTTCCATAGCTCTGACAGTGAGGATAAAGCACTCAAACAGCCAAAAATGTACAGCGATGAAGATGAAGAAAAGGAGGGCGAGGAAGCAAAAGTAGTGAAGCGGAAAGCTGCTGTGCTTTCTGATAGTGAAGATGAGGAGCGAGCCTCAAAGAAGAATCGTATTGTCTCTGATGCTGATGACTCTGACAGTGACATTGTGTCAGACAAGTCAAGCAAAAGAGAAAAGACTGTCGCATCTGACAGTGAAGAAGAAGTGGGGAAAGAATTGTCTGATAAGAAAAATGAAGAGAAGGATCTGTTTGGTAGTGACAGTGAGTCGGGCAATGAAGAAGAAAATCTTATTGCAGACATATTTGGAGAATCTGGTGATGATGAAGAAGAAGAATTTACAGGTTTTAATCAAGAAGATTTAGAAGAAGAAAAAAGTGAAACACGGGTCAAAGAAGCCGAAGATTCGGATTCTGATGATAACATCAAGAGAGGCAAACATATGGACTTCCTGTCAGATTTTGAGATGATGTTGCAGCGGAAGAAAAGCATGAGTGGCAAGCGTAGACGGAATCACGACGGTGGCACCTTTATTAGTGACGCTGATGACGTCGTTAGCGCCATGATTGTCAAGATGAATGAAGCTGCCGAGGAAGACAGACAGTTGAACAATCAAAAAAAGCCAGCTCTGAAAAAATTAACTTTATTGCCTACTGTGGTTATGCATCTTAAAAAGCAGGACCTTAAAGAAACGTTTATTGACAGTGGCGTGATGTCTGCCATCAAGGAATGGTTGTCACCGCTACCAGATAGGAGTTTGCCAGCGCTTAAGATTCGGAAGGAGCTGCTGAAGATTCTGCAAGAGCTACCTAGTGTGAGCCAGGAGACCCTGAAGCATAGTGGGATTGGACGAGCAGTGATGTATCTCTATAAACACCCCAAGGAATCAAGGTCCAACAAGGACATGGCAGGGAAATTAATCAATGAGTGGTCTCGGCCTATATTTGGTCTTACCTCAAACTACAAAGGAATGACGAGAGAAGAGAGGGAGCAGAGAGACCTAGAGCAAATGCCTCAGCGGCGAAGGCTGAGCAGCACTGGTGGCCAGACACCCCGAAGAGACCTGGAAAAGGTGTTAACAGGAGAGGAGAAGGCTCTTAGGCCTGGAGATCCTGGATTCTGTGCCCGAGCAAGAGTCCCCATGCCTTCGAATAAGGACTACGTCGTCAGGCCCAAGTGGAACATGGAAATGGAGTCATCCAAGTTTCAGGCAACTTCCAAGAAAGGTATCAGTCGACTGGATAAACAGATGAGAAAATTCACGGATATCAGGAAAAAAAGCAGATCTGCACATGCAGTGAAAATCAGCATTGAAGGCAATAAAATGCCATTGTGACCTTGCCTGGGCCATGGCCCCTTCTCCGCTCTTAAGAAATGCACAATGGACTCTATGGAGAAAGAAGATACTTAAGAGTTTTTTAGTGTGTCTGTAAATGGCTCAGCTTGTACCACATGTTGTCATAGGACTCCTGTTCCTCTTAATTGTATTTAAAATTGTTGTGTACTTTGTACAGAAGAATACTAGTCATGTTCTATACACTTTACACAATAAATTTCATTCTGGTTTGAAAAAAAAAAAAAGATTGGCTAAGAGATTTTTGCCTTTGTTTTTTCTCTTAAAGAAACAGCTCTTAAGTATTTTGATTCTTTGTATTGTTACTTTTGTTTTCTTTTAATGTCATTAATTTCTGCTGTGTTTTTTATAATTTTCTCCTTTGTCCTAGCTTTGGATTTGAATTGTTCTTGTCTTTCTAGGACCTTGAGGTGCTAGAAATTCTTACAGAATTCCCATGATGAGTCCATGGTGTTCTAGGCTTTTCTTGGTAATTTACTTTCTTAGATATGTTTGTTCTTAGGGTATTTGTTACTCTGTGTCACTGATGTGGGCATTTATAGCTATTTCTTTCCTTTTTTTTTTTTGGTCTTTTTGAAACAGAGACTCACTATACAGTTTAAGCTAGCCTTGAGCTCACTTTTGTAGCTTAGGCTGGTCTCAAACTTGCACTGATCCTCCTGCCTCAGCCTCCCAAGCATTAGGATTACAGGCGTGTGCCACCATGCTCGGCTTAAATCTACTTTTTGACAGTATATCCTGCTTGTTAATTACACCATATATCCCAACTGAATGGTATATATATTACTGTTGGATTTTGTTTCTTGGTCCATTCTGGCAATCTGTTCTTTGATTAGAGAAAGGTGATCATTCTTATTGAGACCAAATACTGAAAGTTTTTTACTTTTTCCCATCATTGTGTTATTTTTATTTGCCCTTTCTTCCTACTGAACTTATTGCCCCACTTGGATATTCATCCTATCAACTCCTTGGCATTGTTGGCTTCATTTTCTCTTTGGGGATGTCTTTGGGAAGCTTTCAGAATGCTGGTTTAGTTTTCATGGATTTCTTAAAGTATTCTTTGCCATAAAAATACCTCACTTTTCTGTCAGTTTTAAAAGATGTGATATTTTTAATGTTTTAAGTATTTTTTAAAATTTTATTTATTTACTTTTTTTCTCTCTTATTCTCTTTTTTTATTTTTTTCAAAACATATTAGTAGTACATTTCTAGTATTTCATACAATGCATATTGTTGCCCTCCTAGTAGGTATACAAAGTACAGGGTGTAGATGTGATAATTTTTCTAATCACTATTGGTACAAAAAATTTCTTCTCGTTGAACTAAGAGAAAGTAGTTGCATACATAATCCAATGTTCCATAATTGCAGTGGGTTATTGGCAAAACTGGCAATGATGGAAGCTGTTGATTTAAGACTTTTACAGCTAAGTATTATTTACTTTTAATAAGAAATAACAATGGGACAGTTTCACAACACGTTAATAAAACAACCACAATAATTAATGCAATTCACATTGTTGTCTTCATAGTAGTTGTTCCAAGTACAAGATGCAGACAAGATAACTTTTGTAAACATTCTTGGTACAAACATTACTTCTCATTGAACTAACAGAAAATAGTTGTATACATAGTCCAATATTCCATAGTACTGGGTTATTGGCAGAACTGGCAATGTCAGAAGCTGTTGACTTGAGCCTTTTACAGCTCAGCATACTAATCTGGTTTTACTTTTTTTTTTTTTCGGTGGAGCCAGGGTTTGAACTCAAGATCTTGTACTTGCTAGGCAGGTACTTGTGCCTTTGAGCTATCTCCCCAGCCCCTAGGCTTTACTTTTTATGCCTCGTGGTTATACTTTTCTGCTGGGTAGTTAGGGCCAAGTTAAAGCAAGATCTATATAACAAAATATGTAACTTTTGTATCTGACAAGGTCAGTTAAATACCCTCAGGATTTACCTTGTACAGCATTTTGTAGAACTTTTGTCTGTGTCAGCCATCTGGATGAGTCATGGCCATTACTTGATCAGTTTGCTTTTTGTGAAAGCCTGAGAGAATTTTTTCTCTCTAGATGACTCTCCTTAGGCACACTATACATTGCCTATCCCTTTCCTCTGTGGCCCCATAATCTCCTTGAACAGAAAATTTAGGAAACCACTGAGTTATAGGATGTTACAGTATAGGTTCTCGTATGTTCTGAGCCCTCACTGACCTTGAAGGGCTAGATCCAAAATATTGGCTATCCTTGTAGCCCTCCTGTTTCTCTAATTTTTTGGTCTGCCAACGTAAGTTCTTAACCCTCCAAAAGAGAAGTTTAGTGATATTATTACCCTATAAAATAGGCACTTGAGCCTAACATCACTATCTTTCTGAATATTAAATGCCTTAGACTTAACATGGAACTGATATTTTCCATCAATTATTGATATTCTAATAGCTCCCTATAGAATGTGATTAAAAAACTGTTACACATATTTACACAGAAATTTATTTATTTATTTATTTATTTATATTATGACCAGCTCAGCCCACCCTGGGGGTGGGGCTGGGGCTGGCATAGCATGTGGTGCCAGGGATTGAATCCTGGTCCCTGTAGTTGCTTAAGCACTCCTAAGCAGGCACTTTGGACTGCTGAACCATCTCACTGGCCCTACACAGAAATTTAGAAATCTAAGCATATACTAAATTGTAGCAGGTCAACCCTATGGCATTTTTCTTTGTCTCATATTCTCTTTAATTACCCTTTTTGTTTTCTTGTAAAACAAACATTTACTTGAGAGAGTACAGCAATAATTGAAATTACATTAGAAGCAGCACACATCTAAAAGATCAGAATGCCAAACATTCCAAGCATAGTTTTAGTCTTACACCTTGCTATTTCGAGTGTCAAAAGCCTTTTGGAGGTGCTTAGGACCATTGTCTAATTCATCCTGTGTATATAAGTGCATGGTTTTGCCTCTGCCATGTTTCCTAACTTTTCTGCTTGCTATCTCTTCATTGCTTAATCCTTAAGTTCTTGATTTCCATTCAGCTGTGCTATGACTTTCCATTTTGAAAGATGATTTTTCAGGGTACATCAGTCCAAGTACTCTTAGCTTTTATGGTCTCCATGAAGATTTCTGCCATATTCTAATGGGTTTACCTTTCTAAGTGATTCCTCACTCTTCTGTAACAGCTTGTATGATTCTGTTCTTGTGCTGGACATCTGAGATTTTGCCTGTGATATGTCGTGGGGAAGTCTTTTCTGATTAAGATTATTTGGAGTATTATATGAATTGCTTTTCTATTTTAAGTTCTTTCCCTGTATTTGGAAACTTTTCTACAATCATTTCTGTAAATAGGTTTGTAAATGCCATTTGTGCTGCCTTGATTTTTTACTAATTCTAATTAATCTTAGTCTTTGTTGCATAGTTTTGCTCCCATGGATAAATTTTCCCTATTCTCTCCCAAGTTGTACACAGGCCATTGCACCCAGGTCCTGGCTCTGCCTTTGGCCATGGCAGGACTCTTCACTTTCAGTGAAGGAGGCTGACCCCGACTAAACAGGGAGAAAATATCACTCCTGACTTTCCTGGATCCCATCACCTTTCCTCTTGGCACCTTCTACTGAAAAAGGAATATGGTTTCTGCCAAAATAAGCTCTGTATGAGAACTTGCCCATGTGAAGGGGACCGTGGTGGCAAAAGCACTATTGAAGTACAACTGTCCCAGGCATGAGAAGCTTGGGACTTTTGGGATCACAGGCCACCTCCTTGTCTTCCTAGGCTACTTCAGCCACCATCAAGACCCTTCTAGTCAACAAAGGTCTGGATTCCACCTTACCCTGACCCATGGACTGGGGATAGAAGAGGTGAGGGACCCTAACATGATGACACTGCGGTGAAAACCAACAGTGTGTGTGGCAGTGAGGAGGTGGTGCCCTGTGACCCTTGACCATGGGCAGACAGGAGAAAGAGATAATCCAGGTGGATCAGTATCTAGGCCTAGAGTCCAAGGCTAGGATCCACAGAGAGGGTCCTCAAAGCTTAAAAGGATGGACACTGTGCATATGAGTAGGGAACTATTTCCTGTCATGTTGGGCATGTGAAAAGGTCAATCACAGGACCCAGCTAGGCAGGACCAGATGGCAGGTGAGGGATGGGGCTTTTCAGGTATATCAGGACCTGAAAAGCTCTAAGGTGGGCTGGACAGTACCAAGGGAGTAGGATGGTTGAGGTGGTACAGGGGAGGGGAGAGCAGAGCCAAAGAGCAGCCACTCCTGGGGTTCATCATTAGAGGAGTGCTGATTGATGATTTTGTGCTTGGGAAGCCACAGGCAGACTAGGAGGGCAGTGGCCACATTGGGAAGTGAAGTCTGGAAGTAGGGAAGCTGAGCCTACCAGGGCAAGTCTGGATGCAGTGGAAAAGCCCAGGGCTCTGGTGCTGGCTTTCTGCTGCAGTCACCCCTTCCTCCCAGGAAGGGCTGGGCCAGGTGCAGCACCTGGAAGGGGCTCCTGCCAATGCCTACCATCTTTCCGATGTGCCCTCAGCACATGACCATGCAGTGCAGATGTGGGGCTCGTGGGTGGAGGCTGCATGTGGCACCAAATGTGGAGGCAGTTATTCAACTGGAAATAACCAGAAGGATGGCAAGTATAGCACAGCCACGGAAAGGGACTTCACTAGGTTCCCTGTAGGGCTCAACACCAGGGCAGCTGCAGGAGCCCCAGGGCAAAGTGGCACACTGAGGCCTTCATGTTTGAAAGCCATATTCTGCTGGTGGCTCCATTCCTATGAGGGAGCAAAGGGAAGATAAAGGATCCTTGGCGGGGACCAAGGTTTCCTCTTGTTGAACTTTCACTGGAGGACAAAGGAACCCTGAGGTTAGACCTGAGCCTGAAGGGCCCTGAAGGTGTGTGTTGGAGGGTGCTTAGCAACAGGACTTCTGGCCCAAAAGAGAGGCCACAGCAGGCCAGGCAAGGGCAAGCTAGCTTGCAGAGTAGGGACACACAGGAGTCTGGATAGCAACAGCTGGGCTGGCAGGAGTCACAGCAGGAGGAGGAAGGCACACAGCAGGCAGGTCTGCACACAGGGCAGCAGAGCAATGACATGGAGGAGCAGGAGGGTGTGCAGCAGATGGGCTTGCAGCAGAGGGACGTGAAGCAGGATGGCAGCAGCTAGAGGTGCAGCAGGAGGGCTTGCAGCAGCTCTATGGACAGTCATCCACCTCCCAAGGCTCTGTGAAAGTGCTAGAGCAGACAGGCATGGTGGAAACGGCCATAGTGGAGTTGGGCTGTGGGAGGTGTGTTGTGAGCGTATGAGTGAGTATGAGTATGTGTATGAGTCACAGGACTGCAGGCCTTTTATACTTCCCTTGTGTGTTATGTGTTCTTCCTTCATGAGGTTCCTTGAGCATTGCCTTCAGTGTTTTTCTAGGTTTGGTTCCTGGCACTCTCATTAGGGCTGACCTGTTTTCCTGGAGATGCTACCCTGTTTGTATAATCCCAGGGTGCTGCTTTGGCAGCAGCGAGGCAGTGAGCAGTGGTAGTGAGCAGGTTGGGGGCTCTCAGCTTACTCTGGGAAGGCAGATGCT
The DNA here is from genome assembly GCA_004027915.1 of Capromys pilorides. NCBI lineage: Eukaryota > Metazoa > Chordata > Mammalia > Rodentia > Capromyidae > Capromys > Capromys pilorides. The sequence continues at coordinate 9,453 of PVKN010032942.1, forward strand.
GAGTGGCATGGGCTCCACATTCCTTGAATGGCTCTCTGTGCTTTCCATCTCTCAGTCTATAATCATTGTTTTCCATTTTCCAGTAGAATCCTGCCCCAAGGAAAAGGTGGCAATTCTGGCTAGGTCTGCCATGCAGTGGTGAGACCCATGTAGCCCATATGCATCATGTAACCTGGATGCTTCTCTGCAAGCTCACAGCCCACAGGGCATGGCCTGAGCCCTCTGACAACATTTCTAACCATAGCTACCCTGCATGCTTCTCAACCTGACTTCAAGTTGCCTAGGAAGTTGCCATGGTGGCTGTGGTGGCCTGGCTGAGACTTGGCCCCAGAGGCCCTTAATTATTGAGGAAGCTGTTGGACACTCTGTATGTTCTGTCTGCAGGAATTGCCACAATAGTGACAGAGTGATGAGGTAGAGCCCATAGGTCACTCCGTGGTCCTAAGGAACATGTGCAGACTTGTGAGAAGTCAGGGAAATAGTCACTAATGCACTACTGGAAGTAAGGCACCTCTTCTGAGGGTGGGGCAATTCTCTAGGGACAGTGTAGACAAGGGGTAGACATTAGATGGAGACACAGTGCTGCGGAAAGTACATTACAAGGGCTTCAGATGCTGAGAGAGATGCTTTGCAGCACAGCTCCCCATAATGATGACATGGGAAGAACTCCTGCACAAGTATTTCCTGTTCAAGGCAATGGTGGTCCCTCCCACTGGAGCTGAATGAGCTAGTGTGGACACCTGGGTTTCTGGCCTTCCGCTGGCCTTACTGATCCTCCTGAGCCCTGCAGAACACCCTAAGGGTGGCCAGACCTTGGGTCCTTTCCCAAACTGCCTAGCTTTCTCATGTGGCTCTGGGATATCCATGGGGTGACCACATTGCCCAAGAACATACTGGGAGCTGCTGCATCTTCTTGCAGGTATTGTGGCAGGGTCCAGTCCCACCCCTCGATAGGCCCACAGGAGAATGGTATCTGTTCCATGCCCAGGAGAAGTTCTCTGCAGCCACCAGCCTGCAACCCTTAACCAGGCACATGCTGTATCTCCAGTTGGCCTGACTGAGCTTATGGAGACCCTGGGCTGAGTGATCTCTGTAGAGAAAGATATGGCGTGTCAGGGTTTTGAACTCTCACAAAGTAACGCAGGAAAGATGATGAAGCCAAACAGACTCCAGATGGAGGCAACACAGTGCAGAGCCAGAGGTTCCCACACAGACCAGGAACATGCAGAGGGTGCAATTAGCCATGTAGCTGGAGTCAAACAAAAACAACAGAGCACACACCAGAAACAATGCCAGAGGTAAGCCAATGGTAGCCAAGCAGGAAGACTGCAGCATTCTTCAAGATGTTAAAACACCTGGGACCTGAGTATAAATGCTGCTCAGGGAGGGTGGGAGGCTTCAGACATCGTCACCTCCTCCCAGCCACAGCCACCTCAGCCACCATGTGCCACACCAGCTGCTCCTCGTGCTGCCAGCCAGCCTGCTGTGTGTCCAGCCCCTGCCAGGCTGCCTGCAGCGTGCCTGTGTGCTGCAAGCCTGTCCTGTGTGTGACCCCATCCTGCCAGTCCTCAGGGTGTTGCCAGCCCTCCTGCCAGGCCTCCTTGTGTGTCCCCATGAGCTGCAGGCCTGCTGTGTGTGTGGTCCCCTCCTGCCAGTCCTCAGGGTGCTGTCAGCCCTCCTGCCAGGCCTCTGTGTGTCTCCCCATGAGCTGTGTGCCCTCAGTGTGCGTGGTCCCCTCTTGCCAGTCTTTGGGCTGCTGCCAGGCCTCCTGCCCCTCCCTCCTCTGCAACCCTGTCTCATGTGGCACCTCCTCATGCTGCACCTCATCTTGCTGTTGACCTCCCATCTCTATGCCAGGTGTCCAGGACAGGAGACAGCTGTACCTGACCTCTGTGGCCCATGTTCAGCACTGGGGCAAAAGCAAAGCCTGATGCACTGACTTGCGGACTCTGGTCCAGAATCCAGCAAAGGGGTCCAGGGTTTTCCTTTGCATCTCCCAAACCAATGGATATTCCTGTCCTCAGCATCACTCTGTCACCACATGGGAACATAATAAATCCACTTATATGGTACATTACTCTGTGTTTGTTCCTTGTTTTTGATATCCATGTTTAATAGTTCTCTGTGTGCTATGAGGCAAGATTCCAGCTGACTCCTCACTCTTGGGAGCAACTGAGGCACACATCGATTGTGAATCAAAACTTTTATTGGGGCATATCAGTGTTGCTACTCTGGAGACAATGTTCTCCCAGGGCTGAGAATGTGCTCTGGGCTCCTGCAAATTTCCAACAATTTCTAATTGTAGTTAATATCACCATTCTCATTTTCCCTCTATAATTCCATTCTGTATCCTTTCTATTATGAAATACCTGAATCAAGACCAGTTTCTCCTATAAACCCTTCCAACTTCTGCAGTTGTGTCAGATATCTGGGTTCTGCAGAACAAGACATAACCCTTTGATTTTAAAGCCCCCTGAAGGTAGCCCTGCCCAAGGAACATGACTCCATAGACGGAATCTGCTGATTCCCAGTAAAAAATCTTAATCTAGCATATTTATTATAGATTTTTACCAACATGATACCCGGGTTTTGGTATTTTCTAAGAAAGGACAAATTTGAGAAATTAGCATGTGTAATCAAAGCATGAGCATGAGCATTTGAGCTAACAAGTAAAGGCATAGACTTTTTGAGA
>PVKN010032944.1:0-12149 GCA_004027915.1 Capromys pilorides
ATCATGAAGATGTAAATGTTGATAGCTATTTCTTGAGTTACATGAGTTTTGATTTTGTTTTCACAGCTTTTCTATTTTAGCTTTTATAGAAGGTAGGAAAATGTTCTGAAGCAGCGTGCTTCTAAATTTGTTCCTCACTGACAGGAATTATTTGAAGTACCTGAAATCTGCTATGAACTTTGGAGAAAGGTACCACAAGATGATAGCATACATTATTACAAAGTAAAGAGACTTAGAAAGAGCAGCATATTTTTGGAGAAAAGGAAAAGCACACCAGTTGGGCTGTTTTATCAAGAGAGGGATATAGAAGTGAAAGGTAATCCTTCTGCTTTATTTGGCATTATTGCTGTGTTCGATTTTGGTCTTTGCATCTGGCAGAGAACATAGAGACTCTGGAGAAGATCCAGCGAAGATCAGCAAAAGTGATGTAAGGAATGGGGACCATGTCCTAAGGGAGGGCTCAGCAAGATCAGGGCTGTTTAACTTGGAGGAGGGAAGACTAAGGCATGATTTAACTGTCTTCAAGTATTTGAAAGGTTATGACATGAGAGATGCAGAACAGATGTTCTTTAATTTCATGAGAGACCAAATAAAAAGCAATACTTTTAAATTGTAACAAGAGAAAAAGGTCAGTTGGTCATAAAGATGGACATAAGTAGAAAGAAGGGATTGAACATTCAGACAGGTGACCAAGGAGTATGGGGAAGTCCAGCTTCAAAGAACTCCTTGGAGATCCTTGAAACTAGGAGTAGATAGCTATCTGCCTCCTGTGATTTAGAGATCTCCCACCTCAGTGCACACAGCTACCTTATGTCTCCTTTTGAAACTCTTCCAATTCTGCAATTCCATGGTGATGCCTTTACTCTTATGGAGTTGTCTGCAAGACAGTGAGTTAGGAACATTTTTCCAAGGATAGAGACTGGAGTTCAGCAGACCCAAAGATCAAAGAACTACTTCATATAGAATTTTCATGGTGTCTGATCTCTTTGCAGTTCCCTAGGACTTAGTGATTTGAGCTGAAAGGGGAAAGTGTTTCTTTTCTGTCAGTTTAAACCTTTGGAGCATAACAGAGGGTCCCACAAATACACCCTTTACTTTTCTACTGTAAATTGTACTTTAGTGTAATAGTAGCCATCCCTGAATCTCAGGACTTTTCCCTAAAGGATACAGAAAGCTATCTTTGTTGAAAGGCATGATGTGTGCATCTGTGTAAAAATGTCAAAATGGGACTTGTACCTACCTTTATGCTCTGGCTAACTAGTTTTGTGTATGTCTACTTGAACATCACTGAGGGTTCTATAGATCCATGCCACACCAGGATTTATGTTAGGAAAAGTTTTCTTTGATTTTTTTTTATTCTGATAGAATTAGGTCAGTTCAGTACAATGGCACATGAAAAACCAGACTTGCGAGTTTTGGAAGAGGTCAAAAGTGAATCATTACAGATTACATGCATGGGAGGTAAAAATGATCCATTATGGTTAAATATATGTTTTCATAACAGAGGAGTGGTGTGGGTAGATGATGATGGTGATGATGACTTTGACATTGGCCATGTGAGCTAAAGTTGTTGTGGCAGTGAAATGGATCAAGAATCAGCTGATGTAGTGGAATTCAGACCTCCCTGATTCAGTTGAGGAAGAAAGCAGCAATGTGAGTACATATTTGACTAGCTGAAATGTTGCAAAATCGTCACACAGCCAAATGGAATGATACAATGTTAAAACTGGGTTCAAAAATGTAGTGAGAGTCTTGGCAGGGGTAAACATATTAGACAGAATGCCAGCAATGCCATTCATTGTTGAAAATTGTAACAGATGGAATGGTATAGTATACTGTGATATACTCAAAGGTAGAGTACAAGTAAAACATTCTGTAGGCACAAATAACATATTAAAAATGTATTTAATATTACTTCACCTTAGCTGAACTGAAAGCCTTCATAGGTGTGTAGGGATTTAGTAGGGATTTCTCATTATAATTTCAGCAATTTAAAAGACTAGTGGAAGAGCATTGAATCAAAATATGACATAAAGGGGCTCAATTTCAGAGCCTGCCATGCTGGCCCTGTCCTTGGGCGCGCTGAGGCAATTGAGACTGGGCATGGTGGTGTGAGCTTGTAATTCCAGCTCTTGGGAGGCTGTAAACAGGTGGATCACTATGAATCCAATCTAGTAGTGAGACCTTGAACACCCTGTAGACTCTACCCTAAAATAAAAAAAATTACATAAAAATTTATGCATTTGTAGACATGAAGATTTATTATTATCTAAAGAGGATAGACAAATAGTAAAATGAAAAAAAAAAAAAAAAACCACCAAAAGCGTTAGTAATGATACTGAACTTCAAGACACAAATCAACAAGAATTCAACAATGGTTGCTGTATTGCATAATGTTAGAAATTTGTCCTGGAACTCAGATGTCAGGTCCTTATTCATGTAGTACAAAACTGAATGATGTGGTGAATGGATTTGTTGCTTTCATCTTTCAAACTAATTGGAATGTAACATTCGGCAATTTACATATGAGTTTCCAACTGATGTTACGTTTGTTAACAGAGCACAAGTTGACCAATGTAAGAACTGTATGCAGGAATAAAGCACAAATGTCAAATAAAATGTTACAATTTCCAGGGCTGGACCGATAGCTCAACAGACTAAAGCTCCTGCTTAGGCAGAGTTTGGTGGCCCGGGTTTGATTCCCATGCCGTGCCAGCCCCACCAGTGGGGCATGCTGAGGCAGCAATTGAGACTGAGTGTTGTGGCCCCTACCTGTAATTCCTGCACTTAGGAGACTGAAAACAGGAGAATCACTAATGAGTCCGATCTATGTAGTGAGACCCTGCAGATCCTGTCCTAAATACAGAAAAAAAGTTATAATTTTGAAGCAGAGAATTGTATGGTATAATCTTTGGATTTCAGAAAGATTTACATTGGCCTCATGTATGACAAAGAAAAACAAATTGGTACTGCTGATATGAATACTGTATTATAATGGAAGTACTGATAGGGAAACCTTGACCAAACAGAATCCTGAGATGGAAACTTTGTACAACAAAATAAAAAATGGAGTAGATATTGTAGATGAGTTATGCAGCTACTATGATGTCACTCAAAACACAAAGCGTTGGCCAATGGCTATAGTTTGCTCTACCCTAACCACATATGGCATAAATGGTTTGATAGTTTACAAAGAGAATAACAAGTGCGAAATACAACAGAGAAGTTTTCATAGAAGATTGAGATTGGTACTCATAATAGACTATTATTATTATTATTATTTTAATGTATTTGGTATAGAGTTATACTATGCAGCTCAGACTCATAGTGATCCTCCTGTTTTCAGCCTCTCCAGCACTGGGATTATAGGCATGTGCCACCATGCTCCATTTTGGTGGCTGGCTCAGTGCACCCTGGGGTGGGGCTGGTGGGTCATTTTTTTTTTTTGGCCAGGGATTGAACCCCAATCCCTGTGCTTGCTTAAGCAGGTGTTTAGTTTGCTGAGCTATCTCATTAGCTCTCAAAATAGATTATTTATAGCAGAGGAAAAAAATGTTTCTTCCCATGGAACTATGCAAAAACATTGTAGAGCACACTGGTGAGCTGACACACGAATAAGCATGCAGCATCCTAGAGACCTACTATGACAACAGGAAAACCAAAAAGATGTCAACTGTGCCCTATAAAAAAAGACAGGAAAACAAAACACATGCACTGTCAGTGTAAGCGACACTTGTATATGAAACACGCAATTTTCATGTGTGAAGACTGCATTGGGTGTGACAAATGAAGCAAAGATTATTTTTATTATAGAGTGGCATTGGTGTTTTCATTAAAGTTCACAGAGGATTTTTATTTCCGATGTTAGCTCCTATATTTTGCAAGCAAGTGAGTAGTTGATGTGAAAAATGTTGATATCTAGTTTAAGGACTCACACACATTTGACATTGTTTCATTGGCATCTTATTTCCTTACTAAGGCACATTTTACAACATAGTAGGAGGCTTCTTACAACATGGGAAGATAAGAGATGTGAAAAGAATGGCCAGCCACATGAGAAAGGAAAGCATGAGACCCTGTACAAAAAAGAAATGAAAAAAAGAAAAGAAAGCTATGCACGTGTGCTGCTAGTGTAAAGTGAGACATGTACATGGATTATACATCTGTTACCGGTGAAGACTGGCTTGGGTGTGACAGTAGAAGCATGGATTATTTCTGTGGTGCACTTCCTTTTGTGTTTATATTGCAAATCACTTAAGTCTTTCCTCATGAAAGTTTTTATTTCTGATATTAAGCAATCACACAACATGTGAAAATGGCTATCCTAAGCACTAACACATTTGATACTTTATTTTATTATTATATTATTTTCTTATTATTTAGGTGTGATAGTTGAAGTAAAGATTTTTATTTTTATGTTATTGGTGTTTTCATAGTAGTTCATATAGAAATTTATATCTGATTTATCTTTTGGGTTTGGTAAGCAAACATACAGCTGATGTGAAAATGTTGATGTCTATTCTAAGCACTCATTACCCATTTGATATTTTATTCATTTTTAGTTTTTCATTTAGCTGTGATACTTGAAGGAAAGAGTTTTTCAAGCATAATTGATATTTTTATTATAGTTCATGTAGAAATTTATTTCTGATGTTATATTTTAGATTTTGTGGGTACCCAGTTGGTGTGTAAATGCTGATGTTTATTCTAAACACACAAGACATGTTAGGAATTTACTTCTTCCTTTTATTGATATTTTATGTTCCTATTAACTAATTCTCATGTAATATAGTGAGAACTTCATAACGAAACAACATCACCACCACATGGCAAATATTTCCTACTAAAAAAATTCAGGAAAGCAAAATAAATGTGCTGTCAGTATAAGCAATACATGTGTTTGGAACCTGCTGTTTTCATGTGTGAAGATCACCTTAGGTGTGATGATTGAAGGAAAGATTAACTTTTTTTACAGTGCTATTAGTATTTTAATTGTAGTTAATGTGGGAATTTATGTTGTTTTTTTCAGATTTTGTACATCGAAAATCAGTTGATTGTTGAAAATTTTGATAATTTTTATAAACTGAGTAAATATTAAAGATGTGATTTATTTCCTGTTAAGCATTCATTCTTTAACATAACTCAGAATTAAAATAATTCATCAATAGAAATACTCTAAAAAATAAATGTGAGTGTGACACTTCCATGGTTGTGCTGCTTTATAAAAAAATCTTTATGAGGCATCCAGGTTAAGAAAGTGTATTATATATGACTTATTTCCCCATGTCTTATGTTCTGCAATGATAATTTGGAGGATTATAATAGCTATTGTACTGTTATATTGAAAATTGAATATTGCATTAATTTACCTCACTCAGTCATGTAGAAGTGATACATTCTCCCTTTCCCCGGTGGAAAAAAAAGAATTAGAGAAATTCATCTATTACTTTGAGGCTTTTCACAGATTAACAGGGAATCTATATTTTGGCTATTTTCTTTTTTCACTTATTCTGGGAAAAGTTGTACACATTTAGTAGAATCCTATTAATTCAATCTTTCATTGATAACTGTAGCTTTTGTTAATTTTAGGAATTAAGGTAACCTTTAAAATGTCATGATTTTCTCTAAGAGAACATAAAGAAATATATGTTGAATGAGGCACAAGAGTTAATTTTGTGGGCTGGGGAAATAGCTCAGTAGAATTAAGTGCTTGCCTGGCAAGCTCAGGGTCCTGAGTTCAACCCCCTGTACTGCCAAAAAAAAAATAGTTAAGTTTGTGATACATTTTTTAAAGATTTTTTATTACTTTTAATAAGAAATAACAATGTATAACAAAAGAGACATTTTCAAAACAAGTTAGTAGTGCATTTCAATATTTGATACTTTGTATATTGTTGTCCTCCTATTAGTTATACAGAGTCCAAGGTGTAGGTGTTATAATTTTTCAAATCATTATTGGTACAACCAAATTTTTTCTCATAGAACTAAGAGAAAGTAGTTGTATACATAATCCAATGTTCAGTAATCACAGTGGGTTATTAGTAAAACTGGTGATGTTAGGAGCTGTTGATTTAAGCCGTTTACAGCTCAGCACTCTAATCTAGTTTTCTGTTTTATGCCTTGTGGTTAAACTTTTCTGCTGGGTGGTTAAGGGTAAGTTTAAGCATGACTTGTATAGCAAAATATGTAACTTTTGTATCTCTCAAGGTCAGCCCCTCAGGATTTACTTTGGAACCACGTATAGTGTTTTGTGGAATTGTTGTCAGTGTCACCCATCTGGATGAGTCATGGCCATTGCTTGACCAGCTTGCTCTCTGTGAAAGCCTGAGAGAGTGTTTTCTCTCTAAGTGATTCTCCTTTGGCACACTATGTATCTTCAGTCCCTTTCCTCTGTAGCCGCATAATCTCCTTGAACAGAAATTTTGGGGAACCACTGAGTTGTAGGCTGTTATAGCACAGGTTCTCTTATGTCCTGAGTCCTCACTGACCTTGAAGGGCTAGGACTAAAATATTAGCTATCCTTGTAGCCCTTCTTTTTCTCTAATTTTTGGTCTGTAAACTTAGATTCTTAACCTGCCAGAAGAAAAGTGTAGTGTACTATTACTCCATAATATAGGTACATGAGCATAACATCACTGTCTTTCTGAGTATCAAACATCTTAGACTTAACCTGGGATTGGTATTTTCTATCAATCACTGATATTCTAACAAATCTCTGTAGAATGTGTTAAAAGCAGTTACACATTTTTACAAATTTAGAAATCTAAGTATATACAAAATTGTAGCTAGTCAATGCTATGACATCTTCCTAGTCTCTTACTCTCCTTTAATACCCTTTTTCGTTTTCCTATAAACCAACCATTTACTTGAGAGAGAGAATAGCAGTAACCAAAATTACATTGGAAGCAGCACACATCTAAAGGACCAGAATGACAGGCATTCCAAGCATATTTTTCCTGTTACACATTGCTATCCTCAATGTCAAAAACATTTTGGAGGTTCCTATGACCATTGTCTAATTCATCCTGGGTATATAAGTGCATGGCTTTGCCCCTGCCATGCTTCCTATCTTTTCTCTTGCAGTTACTTCATTGTTCAACCATTAAGTCGATTTTCATTCAGTTGTGTTATGCTTTTCCATTTTTATTTCTTCTTTTGAGATCTTACACTAGGGAGACTATACAATATTTACACATGTAGGTCCGGTTTATTTCACTTATGAGTATATGTTCAAGATACATCCATTTATATATGAAGTCTTCTAGTTTATCATTCTTTATAGCTGAGTAATATTCTATTGTATAAAAATACCACATCTTTTTAATCATTCTTCAGATGATGGGCATTTTGGTTGTTTCCAAGATTTGGCTATTACAAACTGGGCTGCTATAAACATAGGTGCACATATATCACTATAGTATGATGTTTTTATTTCTTCTGGGAAAGTTCTCAGTGGGGGCATAGCTGGATTGAATGGGATTTCCAGTTCTAGTTTTTTAAGGAGTCCCCACACTGCTCTTGATAATGGTTGTACCAGTCTGCATTCCCACCAGCAGTGGAAAAATGTTCCTTTTTCCCCACAACCTCTCCAACATATGTTGTTGGTCGATTTCTTTGTGATAGCCATTCTTTCTAGGGTGAGATGGTATCTGTTATGGGTTATGTCTAGTTGTCCCCCCAAAGCCTCATGCAATCATGGGGCAGGGACTTCTATGGTTTGAGACTTTACTCATGATCCACTGGGATTATGTGTTTTAGTACTGATGGGACTATAGGTCTGAGTCCTTCTGGGATTATAGGTATGGCCTAAGGCATGTAGATTGAGGCAGAGAGCCTGAATGCAATATAAAGAGAGATAGAGATACAGACTCACGTTGTTGCTCTCTGCTGACCTGGTTGGACGGTTGCCTCTGTCGAGATTGTTGCTGTTCCAGTGCCATGAACTGAATGCTTTTTGCTGTGTTCCACTCAGCCTTGGGTCAGCCAAATATGGACTGAAATTTCCAGTAACTGTGAGATAAATAAACCTTTCCTTTCTTCATTGGTTGTTTGGTATTGGTCCTAGCAACAATAGAAGAGTAAGTAAGACAGTATTTAAGCATTGTTTTAATTTGCATTTTACGAATGGCTAGTGGTGTGGAGCATTTCTCAAGTATTTATAGGCTTTCTGAATTTCTTTCTCTGAGAAGTTTGTGTTCATCTCAGATGCCCATTTCTGGATTGGGTCTTTGATCTTTGGGACCGTAATGGTTTTTAGTTCTTTATAAATTCTAGATAGAAGACCTTTATGTGAATACTTATTAGTTAAAATCTTTTCAAAATTTGTGGGTTGTCTTTTCACTCTGTTAGTAATTTCTTTAGATGTGCAAAAACTTCTTAGCTGAAGGAGGTCCCATTTATTGATGGTTTCAAGTGTTAAACGTGCATTTTGATTTTTGTCCATGAACTTTTTGCCTATCCTGATGTCTTCAAGGTTTTCTCCTACTTTCTCTTCCAGGAGATTTAATGTTTCTCTTTTAATATTTAGATCTTTAATCCATTTAGACTTTAGTTTAGTGCATGGTGATAGACTTGGGTCAAGTTTTAGTTTTTGACATGTGGAGAGCCAGTTTTTCCAGCACCATTTGTTAAAGAGACTATCTTGCTTCCAGTATGCATGTTTGGCCCCTTTGTCAAAGATAAGTTGGCTAAGTGTGTTTGTATTTGCTTCTGCATCTGCTAGTCTATTCCAATGATCTTCAAGTCTATTATCTTGCCAATACCATGCTGATTTTATCACTGTAGTTTTGTAGTATAACTTTAGGTCAGGAATTGTAATGCCTCCTGCCTTGTCTTTGTTGCCCAGGATTGTCCTTGCAATTCTAGGTCTTTTTTTGTTTCCACATAAATTTTAGGAGTGATTTCTCCAGATCTGTGAGGTATGCTGATGGTATTTTGATAGGTATTGCATTAAATCTGTGTAACAATTTAGGAAGTATGGCTATCTTCACAGTGTTGATTCTTCCTGTCCAGGAGCGGGGAATATCTTTCCATTTTCTGAAATCCTCTAGTATCACTTTTTTCAGAGTACTGTACTTTTCATTGAAAAGGCCTTTTGCTTCTTTAGTTAGGTGAATTCCCAAGTATTTCGTTTTCTTCGGTGCTATCGTAAAAGATATTATTTCTTTAATTTCTCTCTCAGTGTGTTCGTTGTCTGTGTAGAGGAATGCTATGGAGTTTTGTGTGTTGACTGTATATCCTGCTATGCTACTGCATTTGTATATTAATTCTAGGAGCTTCTTGGTAGAGTGTTTTTGGTCTTTTAAGTAGATTATCATGTCATCTCCAAATAATGATAATTTAAATTCTTCTTTACCTATTGTTATTCCTTTTATTTCTCTCTCTTGTCTAATGGCTATAGCTAATGATTCCAGAACTATATTGAATAGGAGTGGTGATAGAGGACATCCTTGCCTTGTACCAAATCTGAGAGTAAAATACTTCAGTTTTTCCCCACTTAGAATTATGTTAGCTGTTGGATTGTCATAGATGGCCTTTATCAGATTAAGGCAGAGGCCCTCTCTTCCAATTTTCTGAAGGACTCTGAATATTAATCAGTATTAGACTTTGTCAAAAGCCTTTTCTACATCAATTGAGACGATCATGTGATTTTTGGCTTTGGCTCAATTGATATAATGGATGACATTTATAGATTTGCATATATTGAACTATCCTTGTACCCCTGATATGAATCGTACCTGGTCATGGTGTATAATCTTGATGATTTGTTGTATCCTATTGTTGACGATTTTACTGAAGATTTTTGCATCTATGTTCATGAGAAAAAATTTGTGTAGTTCTTTTTTGTAGTTGTGTCTCAATCTGGTTTTGGTATCAGTTTAATACTTGCCTCTAGGAATGATTTTGGGAGGATTGCTTCCTTTTCAATTTCATTGAAGTGTTTGAGGAGTATTGGGATTATGTCTTCTGTAAATTTCTTGTAGAATTCAGTTGTGAATCCTTCAGTACCTGGACTTTTCTTTATTGGTATGCTTTTTATTACATTTTGTATTACATTGACTGTTATTGGGTTGTTGAGAGATCTTATGTCTTCCTGATTCAGTTTTGGTAATTTGTACCTTTGGATCCTATCCATTTCATCTGTGTCTTCAATTCTGGGAGAATAAAGATTCTCAAAGTAGCTGTTTCCGATCATCTGAATCTCTGTTGGATCTGTAGTAATTTCACCCTTTTCATTACTTACTGCTTGAATTTGAGTCCTTTTTTTCCTCTTTTTGATGAGGTTAGCCAGGAGCTAATCAATTTTATTTAATCTTTCAAAGAACCAGCTTTTTGATTCATTAATTCTTTGAATTGTTTTCTTTGTCTCAATTGAATTAATTTCTGCTCTAACCTTTATAATTTCCTCCTGCCTTTGGGCTTTTGATTTAGTTTTCTCTTCCTTTCCTAGTCAGTTTAGTGCTGCATGAGAACATTTATTTTTAATGTGGGAGTTCAGCACTATAAATTTCCCTATAAGAAATTGCATCCCATAAATTCCGGTAGGCTGTGTCTGAATTTTCATTAAATTGTACATATTATTTAATTTCTTGTTTAATTTCATCTGTAACCCACTGGTTGCTGAGAAGGGTGTTGTTTAATTTCCGTGTATTTCTGTGGTTCTTGTGGTTTCTTTTGTCATTTATTTCCAGTTTCATTGCACTGTGGTCAGATAATATGCATGGGATAATTTCTGTTTTCTTGATTATACTTAAGCATGACCTATGCACTAATATGTGATCTATTTTAAAAAATGTCCCATGTGCAGCTGAAAAAAAAATGTATTCTGAAGTGGTTGGGGGAACACTTTAAGTCCAGTCCTTCCAAGTTCTGTTTCAGTCTTGAAACTTCTTTGCTAATTTTTTTGTCTGCTTGACTTATCTTTTTGGGATAAAGGGATGTTAAGGTCTCCTATTAAGATGTTGGTATTGGTTATTTTATTTTTCATGTTCATTAAGATTTGTCTTATATAACTTGGCGCTGCTGTGTTGGGTGCATATATATTTATAAGTGTTACCTCTTTGTCTTGAATTTTTCCGCTAACCATTATATAGTGCCCTTCTTTATTTCTTTTGACTAATCTTGGTTTGAAGTTTAGAGTATCTACAAACAAGATTGCTATCCCTGCTCTTTTTTTTTGGAGGTACTGGGGCATTTAGTATTTTTTTTTTCCATCTTTTAACTTTTAGTCTATGAGTTTATTTATGAGTTAAGTGTGTTTCTTGTATACAGTGTATTGTTGGATTTTGTTTCCTTATGCACTGTGCCAGTCTATTTCTTTTAATTGTAGAACTGAGTCCATTTACATTGATGGTTATAATTGAAATGTATTGGCTTATGATTGACATGTCTTTTACTTACTACTGTTTAACAGTTTTTCTCCTGTATTTAATTGGTGGCCCTGTTTGGTGGGGTCTTTCCGTTCTCATTTGTGGAGTTTGGGTCATTTTGTTCCCTCTCTAAAATATCTTTTAGTAGTCTGTGTAGGGTTGGCTTTGACATCGTAAAATTCTTTAGTTGCTCCTTGTCATGGAAGCATTTCATTTCTCCCTCATACTTGAGAGAAAATTTTGCTGAGTATAGCAGTCTGGACTGGAATTTGTTTTCATGGTGGACTTGAAGCACTCTGCTCCATGCTCTTCTTGACTTCATGGTTTGTGAAGAGAAATCTGCTGTTATTCTGATGGGTTTTCCTTTAAATGTGATCTGTTTTTTTTCTCTTGCAGCTTTAATATATTATTCTTCTGCTGGATTTTTGGATCTTGATTTTTATATGTCTAGGCATGTTTTTTGTTGGGTTGGTGTTATTTGTAGTTCTATATACTTCAGTTACCTGAATGTCAGATTATTTTCTCATATTTGGGAAGTTTTCTGCTATTACTTCTGCCATATTCTTTTTATATTCTTTTTATTGTCTCCTTCTTTCTCGTTGATTCTTATTAATCTGACATTTTTCATTTTTGCATCATCTTGCAGATGTGGAATTATTTTTTCCTACATCCTGGTTGTTTGTAAGAGATTTTTTCATACGTTTTCACTAGCTGTGACTGTGTCTTTAAGATTTGAAACTCTATCCTCACTTTCGTTTACATGGTTTTGCCAGCTTGTGA
>PVKN010032945.1:0-12153 GCA_004027915.1 Capromys pilorides
GTAAAATCTTTTTGAAAGCTACTAAAGGAGAAGACTAGATTGATTTTGTTCACTCCTAGTTCTGAAGTTGTCGGCATTAGGGGAGAAAAAAAGGCAGGAAAAAACTCCAAGTAATGTATAAATATATAATTAGTTCTAGAGAACTGTAGAATGATGAAGGTAATGTTCTTTTCATACTTTTTTGTCCCTTTTCTAAAGACAAAAGAGGATTACTGTTGTGTTTTTTTAAGGTTATACAGGGCCATAATTTGCTAAGTGGTCATCAGGAGACCTTTTTAGAGCTTGAGCTCCTCTATAAATCGACTTTTGCTCTTGTTAAGTTTTTCACATCCTGTTGTGTCAGTTTTTCCTTTATAAAGTGTTCTGTAATACGTGTATTTCCTTATGTTTGTTATGTTTTTCGTTCCAACCACAACTTGTGCTTTGTATGTTGTAGCTTTTTTCTTTTCTCTGGGTAAGATCTTTGCATGTGAGTTTGTAATTAAAAGTTGTGGTTTACTCTGTTATTCCTTTTCTACCTTTATCTTTTCATCCGTGTCCATTGCCTTTTCATATTCTTGTTAGACAGTATGATCCTGTTTGCTTTACTTCCCAGATATAGAAAATAACACATTTTTTGATTCCATTTAGCATATCTTTTAGAATTGAAAATATTTTAATTCACATAGATTTAAAAGAGAAAAATCTTCCTAGTTCACAAGTTTTTGAAGGATTCTGTGTAGCTAGTTCATTCACAGGAAAATACATGTCTTTCAAACCAGTTTTGTTACATTGCAGAACTATTCGCAGGGTTGGAGAGATAGCTCAGCTGTGTAAGTATCTGACTGGCGAGTGCAAGGTCCTCAGTTTGATCCCTGGTACCACAAAAAGACTGTAACTTTCTGGAAGTCTTTATATACACCTATGTTCTTTTCTTGAAGTATCTAAGAATGTATGGGTGCCATTTCCGAACATATTTATAATACTAGGTGATTCCCATTAAATTGAATGACACGGCATAACTATATATATTTTTTTTTTTTTTTTTGCGCTACTAGGGATCGGGCTCAGGACCTTCTGCTTGCCAGGCAAGCAGTTATTCCACTGAGCTATCTCCCCAGCAACACAGCATAACTATAGACTCCAGTTTTTAATTTGAAAAATCTTACAATTGAGACAAAGAGATAATCACCTATTTTGCGTTTCAAAACTCATTTTTGAAGGTATCTGGATCATATTAGACAAAAAGTTGGTTTTTGGACTATATAACAATATTGTTTTCTCTGTGTCTGTCTGTCTGTCTGTCTGTCTGTCTGTCTGTCTGTCTGTCTGTCTGTCTCATTCTTTTCTCTCTCTGTGACTCACTCATTATCTGAGATAAGGTTTCACTGTGCAGTTGACCTCACTTTGTAGCCCAAGCTAGCCTTAAATTCACAGCAGTCTCCTGCCTCAGCCTCACTAGTGCCGGACATACTAGTTACTTTCTCATCACTGAAACATAATACCTGGCACCCACAGGAGGAAAGGTTATATTTTAGCTCACAGTTTGTGGAGATTTCCATTTATAGTTAACTGATTCCAAGGCAGGGCGACATAGCCAGAGTAGAAATAGTTTATGTCAGGGTCAGTAGACTTCTTTGTCTTTTTCTTTTTTTATTCCATCCAGGCTATTGGTTGGTGCCACCCATACTCAGGGTGGGTCTTCCTTCTTCAGTAAATCCATCATTTAAACTCAGAACTGTGGTAAACCAGTCAGTGGAGCCATATAGTATCTTCCATAATCAAGTCCCAAAAGTCCCAAAAACCCCATCGGTGAATGCATGAGGGGGTAATGTGTGACTTGTCATGAAGAGTAAGATAAATGTTTGACAGGAGATTGAAGAACAGTTCAAATTGGAATTTACTTAGTGGTAGGGCACTTGCTTCACATTTGGGAGGCACTGGATTTAATTCCCTGCACTGTAAACAACACAAAACAACAAATTGAAATTTGATAGCTTTAGGAAAGTACTGAGGTAAAACCTGGTTGCTAACCTTGCTGTTTGGCTGGCAGAAGCTAAGGGGTTACCACTACCTAAGAATGTAGAATAGAGAGTTTCCTGAAATGATTGTATAAAAAGGAAATAGTACTGATGGGTGTTTGTAAGTATATTGCATAAAACTTGTTTTTGTGGTCTAGTAGTATTTAGAATCTCTGAGTTAAGAAACAGATTATAGTTTTGTTTACTGTGAAATTTGTCAGTCATTAGTTTGACTTTTGTCAGTCTCCCAAAGTATAGTGTGTGTGTATGTGTGTGTGTGTGTGTGTGTATGTATGTGTGTGTGTGTGTGTGTGTATATATATATATATATATACACACACACACACACACACACACACACACAGAGTATATTTGGCAGATTGTCTCACTCTTCTCTCGTTGCTGGGACAAATATATGACACTCAAAATGAAGGAAGGAAAGGTTTATTCAGCTCATAGTTACTGGAGGTTTCAGTCCATATTTGGCTGATTCCAAGGCTGAGTGGAATAGGGCAAAAAGCATCCAGTTCATGGCTGCAGGACAGCAACAAATGGCAACAGAGGCAACTGACAACCAGGGCAACAGAGAGCAACAGAGAGAGTATGTTTCTCTGTCTCTCTTACAGTACATGCATTCAGGCTATCGCCCCAGGCTGGGGAAAGTACACACACCCACAATCCAGCGGTACTAAAACACATAATCCCAGTGGATCATTAGTCTCAAACTCTAGAAGTCCCTGTCCCATGACTGAATGAAGCTTTGGGAGGACAACTAGACACAAACCATAACACAGATATTAATGGAATTATTAAGAAGAATCCGAATAGTAGTGCTCCTTTTAATGAAACATTTAGCTGTGCATGCCACTTTATTATCTTCCAGTTGTTGTTAGCAAATACAGTGTATAGTTTGTCTTTTCTTAATTTATGTAAGACTAAATTTGTACTTTCTTAAAACTTTCTATCATAACTCAAAAATTATTTAGTCTGTCAGTTTAGTCCAATAAATAGATGAGCATTCTCAGGATTTAGTATAGTGTACTGCATGTTAAAAAATGAAGCTAAATTTCAGGAGTCAGGAACATAAGGCCTTGTGTTTAATGAAAGAAAATCCCTCACTATCAACTTTGAGTTTTTGGTCTAAAGTATAAACTAGTGAAGAAAATCGACATAAATACTTCATGGCAGAGTAATGGCTATGATGATAAATGTTTAGTAAGTAAATTTTCTTTTTTGTATATAAAGCGTTTTAGTTGTAAAGATTGTTAATAATATGTGAAGTGGGGCTGGGGAGATAGCTCCATGGCACAAGTGGCTGCCTGGCAAGTGCAAGGTCATGAGTTTGAACTCTGGTCCCGCAAAAAAACAAAACAAAACAAATAATATATGAAGTATGATCATCCTAGGTGGTAGAAAATTACAGATAAAGCTGTCAGTATGAATGTGGAAGAGCTCATGAATGAGTTAACAAGAAATTGTAATATACCTTATGTGTTTTATGTTGAACAAATCTGTTTGTTTTCTTAGGTCTATAATCTTCGTGCAGTCACCTACAGCTTTATGTTTCTTTATGTCTAAATTGTGAAGGCAATTTGGATTATTTCTGTGGTCTTTATTGCTCTTTACTTGCTTGGCTGATAATAGCTTTTCTTTTTTCTTTTTTGTATGTATTTGGTACAGGGTCTCACTTACACAGCTTGGACTTGTAGTGATCCTCCTGGTTTCAGTTTCCCCAGCATTGGGATTATAGTTGTGCCCCACCATGCCTGGTTCAGCACCCCTGGGGGTGAGGCTGTTGTGCCATGTGGTGCCAGGCATAGAAACCCAGTCCTCGTTCTTGCCTAAGCACACACTTGGTCAGCTGAGCTAATTTGACAGTCCTTTAATAGCAGTTTTATGCTATTGAGACTGGTCCAAAGAATTTTCAATGTCAAGAGATTATAATTGATTTAAGGGCTTAATGGACATCTATTCTAGAGTTTTGTCTATACAAAGATTGGTTTGGAACATTAGCCCTGAGAAATGACTTTCATAGTACTTATGAAGGGGTAGCTTACAGAAAAACAATATAAAAAATGTTCAATAAAGAATAAAGCTATCTATCTCTATATTCATTCCTTTAACTAAATTAAAATTAGAAATACCACAGAAGACACTTATGTTTTACTTTTAAGTCATGAACTTCAAGAATATTTTCTTTATGGCTTTTATGTGCTTCTAAGGTCAGGTTAGAATTAATTGGCATTGTATGAAAATCTCTGGATAATCAACATGTTGATGTAGGGGAGAAGAAATGGTGCTATGACTCCTAAGTGGTAAATAGAAGTGGGGATTGTAATGATTGGTTATTTTTCAGATTGCATAAATGATACAGTATGCCTGTTGGTTCATAAGTAATGTGCAAAAGTCCTATTATTAAATCTTAATTTCATGTAATGAGTTAATAAGAGAATTATTCTTTAGGTCTGTGTGTGAATGGAGGTGTGTGGGTGTGGGTGGTACTGGAGATAACACCCAGGAATATTCTGTAATTGAGTTACATCTTCAGCTCATTTTGTTCCATTATTTTGAGACAGAGTTTTGCTAAGTTGCCTAGCATGGACTCAAACTTTTGATTCTTTTGCATTTTCTGAGTGTGTAGGCTTGTCCCTCTATGCCTATGTTTGGCAGTCTGCTATGGTTTTTTTTTTTTCTTTTTTTGTCCTTTTGAGACAGGATTTCGCTATGCAGTTCAGGTTGGCCTTGAGCTCACTTTTGTAGCCCAGGCTGGTTTCCAACTCGCAGCG
This sequence comes from Capromys pilorides, assembly GCA_004027915.1. NCBI lineage: Eukaryota > Metazoa > Chordata > Mammalia > Rodentia > Capromyidae > Capromys > Capromys pilorides. The sequence continues at coordinate 4,787 of PVKN010032945.1, forward strand.
ATCCTCCTGCCTCAGCCTACCGAGTGCTGGCATTACAGGCATGTGCCACCATGCCCGGCCTCTCCTATGTTTTTAAAAGCACTTTGCTTCTAATCTATTCTGAATTAAATATAATTTTGAGTTTCTTGACCTTTTTGAGTTTGTGAATAGGTTTATCTTAGATTTAATTGTTTTAAAATACTTCTAGTATAATGTACTAATTGAATTAGTTAAAAAAATTTAGAGGTTGGGGATTTAGCTCAGTGGTGCAAGTGCTTGACTTGCAAGCATGAGGTCTTAAGTTAGATTCCTGGTACCCTCTCTCCAATTAAACTACAGATTTTTATTTATATTATTAAGGTCATACCTAATATATACTGTTTCTCTTCAAAGGGCATACATCACAGAAGGAAGCCATGGAAGTAAGCCTTGACATAACGGCACTCAGTATTCTTCAGCAGCCAGAAAAACTTCAGTGGGAGATTGTTGCAAATGTGCTTGAGGATACTGTCAAAGATCTTGAAGAACTTGGGGCAAACCCTTGCTTAACAAACTCTAAGAGTGAAAAGACAAAGGAAAAGCATCAGGAACAACACAACATTCCCTTTCCATGTTTATTAGCTGGAGGTTTATTGACATATAAATCCCCTGCTACTTCACCCATTAGTAGTAATTCTCACAGGTCACTGGATGGTTTAAGCAGAACTCAGGGTGAATGTATATCAGAACAAGGGTCGACTGACAATGAATCCTGCACTAATTCAGAACTAAATTCTCCTTTGGTAAGGAGGACTTTACCTGTTTTATTACTTTATAGCATCAAAGAATCTGATGAGAAAGCAGGAAAAATCTTTTCACAGATGAACAATATAATGAGTAAAAGTTTGCATGATGATGGTTTTACAGTTCCACAGATTATTGAAATGGAGTTGGATAATCAGGAGCAGTTGTTGTTGCAGGATCCTCCTGTGACTTACATTCAGCAATTCGCAGATGCAGCAGCCAACCTTACCTCTCCAGATTCTGAAAAGTGGAATTCTGTGTTTCCCAAGCCGGGATCTTTGGTTCAGTGTTTGAGGCTGCCAAAGTTTGCAGAAGAGGAGAATCTTTGTATAGATTCAATAACTCCTTGTGCTGATGGAATTCATTTGTTGGTAGGACTGCGGACATGCCCTATCGAATCCTTGAGTGCAATAAATCAAGTAGAGGCCTTGAATAATTTAAATAAATTAAACTCTGCACTATGTAGTAGACGGAAAGCTGAGCTGGAATCAAATCTTGCTGTAGTGAATGGTGCAAATATTAGTGTAATCCAACATGAATTACCAGCAGATGTACAGACGCCTTTGATAATTCAGCCTGAGCAAAGGAATGTTAGTGGTGGATATTTAGTCCTTTATAAAATGAATTATGCCACGCGGATAGTAACTTTAGAAGAGGAGCCAATAAAAATCCAACATATCAAAGATCCCCAGGACACAATTACCTCGCTCATTTTGCTTCCACCAGATATATTGGATAATCGAGAAGATGACAGTGAGGAGCCAGTGGAAGAAATGCAGTTAACTTCAAAGAATGGCATTGAGAGAGAAAAGAAGTCTGATATTTCTACTCTTGGACATCTAGTAATAACCACTCAGGGAGGATATGTAAAAATATTAGATCTTTCAAATTTTGAAATTTTGGCCAAAGTAGAACCTCCCAAAAAGGAGGGCACTGAAGAACAGGACATATTTGTTTCTGTCATTTACTGCTCGGGCACAGATAGGCTGTGTGCATGCACCAAAGGTAAGCTCTTGGACTGCCTGGCAGATCTTATGAAGACCCCTGTATATTGCGTTTGTATGTATACCGTGTGAATTTGTTTATGTGTATAGATACAGATTTAGATATGTATAGATTTAAATCCATATAGATGGAGATTATTTTTTCTTTAAATAATGAAGTAATCTTTCTATTCTTTTATTCCCTCTGCCCTACACCCCCCCTATTCTGGGGATCAAATCTAACCTCATGCATGCTAAGCAAGCACTCTAGTGCTGAGCTACATACACAGCCATTTAAAGGTTTCTTTTTTTTTGGTGGGGGGTCTTTTTGAGGCAGGATCTCACTATGTAGTTCAGGCTGGCCTTGAAATTCCTTTGTAGCATAGGCTGGTCAGCCTCTGGAGTGCTGGGATTACAGGTGTGCTGGAATATGCCCAGTACATATTCTTGAATTCTTTACAGCCTTTAATCTAAAAGTTTTTTTTTTTTTTTTCCTCCCAGAGCCGGGGATCAAACTCAGTGAAAGTTGTAAAATATTAAAATGATTTAATTTGTCATAGATCATCTGAAGTGAAGTTAAGTTTGAATGACCTGGTACTAGAGCATATCTTTATGAGACATTATTATTTTCCAGAAGTGCAGTGAGAGTTTAGTGATTTAAAGAGTGTTAAATGTTTAAAAGAATAATATTGAAAATAGATGATGTATTTTTAGAGTTTGAGCAGTGAGAATTGGTAAGAGGTAATCATGTGATAGAAAATTTTATTTTTTTATTTTTAAATTTTTTATTTTATTAGTTTGCTTGTTTGTTTGTTTCTTTATTTACTTATTTTATGGCTGGCTCAGCCTGCCCTGGTGGTGGGGCTGGTGCAGCATGTGGTGCCGGGGATCGAACCGCAGTCCCTGCAGTTGCCTGAGCTTTCCTAAGCAGGTGCTTTAGACCACTGAACCATCTTGCCGACCCCCAGAAAATTTTAAATAAAAGAATTTTAAGTAAATTTTAACTGATAGGAAAATAATACTAATGTTAAAATACTTTTCATAGTAAAGTATGTTTGTAATATAAAGTATAATGGTATGATCAGTACATATATGCATTGTGTAATTATATAATATTTAAATCAGGCTAAATATATTTATCTTCTAAAACATTGTTTTATTGTGGTAAAAACATACAGAGTTGTTTTTTGTAGCTTTTTGAGATGTATAGGATATGATTGTTAATTGAAATCCACATTTATGCCCTGCACTCTGTAGAGTTCCTCTATTCTTTTTGTCATACCATTCAAATTAATTTCTATGAAATAAACTCTTTTTGGCGGTACCGGGGATTGAACTCAGGACCTTATGCTTGCCAAGCAAGAACTTGCTACACTGAGCTATCTTCCCAGCCCCTGAAACTCTTTAAATTGTGCATATGGGTGAGATCATGTGGTATTTATCTTTCTGTTTCTGGCTTAATTCACTTAATATAATGGTTTCTGGTTTTATCCATGTTGTGATGTATAACAGGGCTGTGTTCTTTTTTTTGATGAATATGCTATTGTGTGTGTGTGTGCGCCAGATTCTTTTCATGTATTCTTTTTTTCTTTTTAAATTTTAATAAGAAATAACAATATGGTAGTGTCAAATCTTCATGTATTCTTCAGTTGATAGATATCTAGGCTGATTCTGTTTCTTGCACATTGTGAAGAGTATTTCAATGAATATATGAATGTAGATATCTTTCTGACATTTGGATTTCATTTTCCTTGGGATATGCCATTGATTTTGATTTTTTTTTTGTCTTTTTGAGACAGGGTCTCCCTATGTAGTTCAGGTGGGCCTTTGTAGCCCAAACTGGTCTCAGACTTGCAGTGATTCTTCTGCCTCAGCCTCCTGAGTGCTGGGATTACAGGCATGCAGTACTATGCCGGGCAGGATATTTTTTTGGGGGGTGGGGGAGGTGCTGGCTCAACCAATCCTGAGGGTGGAGCTGGAGATAGAACCTTGATTCCTAGGTGCTTACCTAAGCTTGCATAAGCAGGTGCTTTAGACCTCTGAACTGTCTCGCGGGCCTGCCTAGCTGGATGTTGATTTTTTTTTTTTCTTTTCTCTAACAGTATCAACTTTTTTTTTTTTTTTTAAATATTTATTTATTTGTTTGCTTGTTGTGTTTGTTTGTTTCTTTCTTCATTTATTTTGTGGCTGGCCCAGCCTGCCCTGGTGGTGGGGCTGGCGCAGCATGTGGTGCCGGGGATCGAACCACAGTCCCTGCAGTTGCCTGAGCTTTCCTAAGCAGGCGCTTTAGACCACTGAACCATCTCGCCGGCCCTGGGTGTTGATTTTTGTGTCTTACACTTTTACTGAATTCAACCATTAGTTCTAGTTATATATTTGCTGGACCATACAGTAGCTCTGTTTTTAAATTTCTGAGGAATTTCCATATTGTTTTTCATGATGTTAGTAATACTATGATTTTTATGCCCACCAACAATCTGCCAGGTTCTCTTTTTTCCAGATCCTTACCAGCTCTTCTATGTTTAGCTGTTTTTTTTTTCTTTCAGTACTGATGATTGTTGGATGGGGACCTTGCTCTTACCAACCATGCACTTAAGCAGCTGAGCTATATCCCTGGCCCCCTCTTTAGTCTTTTTGATATTAGCCATTCCTACTAGGGGTAAGATGAAACATTGTAGTTACTTGCATTTTCCTGATAATTAGTGCTGTTGAGTATTTTTGCGTGTCCCTGTTGGCCAGTAGCATATTCTAAATATAGAATGTCTTATTTAGATTTATCGCACATTTTAAAACTCTGTTATTTTTTTCCTCGTGAGTTTGTAGAGTTCCTTATGTACTGTATCCTGGTTGTCATCCCCTTGTCTTATGTATATATTCCCAGATATTTTCTGTATATTGTCTCTACATTCGTTTCACTGTTTAAAAGCTTTATGGGTTGATGTTATGCCTTTTGTTTGCTTTTGACTTCTTGTCAGGTTGCCCATACCCATGTCCTGAAGCTTTTTTGATATATTTTCTTTGATTAGTTTCATAGTTCCAGTTCTTACAGCATTTAATACATTTCGTGTTTGTCTTTGTAACTAGTGAGAGATAGTGGGCCTAGCTTTGTTTTTTGCATGTTGGGTATCCAGTTTTGCCAGCACTGTTAAAGATTGTCCTTTCTCCAGTGTGTGTTTGTGACATCTTTGTCAAAAATTAGTTATTTTGCTATACTTGTGTGGGTATGTTTACAGGCTCTCTTATTGTCTACCACTGGTCTGTGTATTTATTTTTATGGTAATATTGTACTGCCTTTTTTTTTTTTATTTTTATTTTTTTTAGTGGAACCGGAGTTCAAACTCATGACCTTGCACTTGCCAGGCAGGCACTTGTACCATGGAGCTATCTCCCTGGCCCCTACAATACTGTACTGCTTTTTGATTATTGTAGTTTGTATGTTTTGAATTCATATAGCATAATGCTTCTCTGGTTTGTTCTTTTTGCTTAGAAATGGCATTGGCTATATAAGGGGGTCAGTGGTTTTATGTAATTTATAGTTCTTTTTTTTCTTCTATAAGTGACCAGACTCAGTCAGGACTTTGCATTTACCAGCCAGGCACTTAAACTGCTGAGATACCTCTGACCTTTATAATTTCAAGTTCTGGGAAGATTGCTATAATCATTTTGATAGGGATTGCATTTGATTCGTGAATAGCTTTGAATAGTGTGGACATTTTAACAGCATGCATTTTTCAAGTTCATAAATATGGGAAGTTGTTCCACTTTTCTGTGTTTCCTTTTTTTTTGTCTTTTTGAGACAGGGTCTCACCATGCAGTTCAGGTGATCTTGAGCTCACTTTCGTAGCCCATTCTGGTCTCAAAACTCTCACCGATCCACTAGTCTCAGCCTCCCAAGTGCTGGAATTACAGGCATGTGCCACCACACCCAGCTGTGTTCTCTTTGATTTCTTTCATCAGTATTTTATAATTCAATTGTAGAGAATTCACTTTTTTGTTGTTTGGGTTTTCTTTTTGTTTTAGCTAGCCCAGGCTGTCCTCAAACTTCCTCCTGCCTCAAGTTTTGTGTGCTGGGATTAAGACATACACCACCATAAATTCACTTCCATGGTTAAATTTATTCTTATTTTGTTCTTTGTGGCTGTTGTAGGTGGAATTGCTTTCTTGATTTCTGTTTCTATATCTTTGGTATTGATGTACAGTGATGCTATTGAGTCTATATATAAATTTTTATATCCTGCAATTTTCCTGAATTCAACTATTAGTTACAGTCAGCTTTAGTTTTTTTTTTTTTTAGATACAGGATTTCTCTATGCAGTTCAGGTTGTCCTTGAACTCAGGTGATCTTCCAGTCTCCACCTTCTGAGCATTGGGCTTACAGGCGTGCACCACCATGCCCAGCCTTGGTGTGGGCTTTGGGTTGTCTTTTTTTATTTTTTCGCAGGACCCAGGTTGAAATTCATGACCTTGCACTTGCCAAGCAGGCACTTGTGCCATGGAGCTATCTCTCTAGCCCCTGGGTCTTCTGATATATAAGAAAATAGCATCTGCAGATAATGACGATTTGACTTCTCTTTTTCCAACTTGGATGCCCTTTATTTCTTTCTCTAGATTAACTACTGTGCCTACAATGTTGAATAACAGTTGAAAAAACAGAAGAATGGTCATTTTTCCATATCAAAAAATGAAGATTTCTGTTTTTTTCCACTTGATCTAGTGTTAGCTGTTGGTTTATTATAAATGACTTTTATTATGTTATTCAGTGTTTTTATCATGATGCACTGTTGACTTTTATCAGCTTCCTTTTTTATCAGCTCTGTACAGGATATACAGAGTCTTACTACGCAGATCATATTCTTAGTGATTCACCTGTTTTCAGCCTCCTCAGTGCTGGGATTACAGGTGGGCCACCATGCCTAGTTTCAGTGTCTCAGCTTGCTCCAGGCGTGTGGCTGGCACAGCTCACAGGGGATTTAATCCTGGTTTCTGTGTCTGCCTAAGCAAGCACTTTAATCTGCTGAGCCATCTGAAGCTACACTTCAGCTAGCTTTTGTGCCTTAATTGAAATGGTCTTTTTTGCACATCACTCTGTGTGCATCCCCTCCCCACTGTAGGTTAAAACCATGGGCATTATGTCATTGAGCTATTGTCAGTCCTTTTCAAATTTTGAGACAGGTCTCACTGAGTTGTCCAGCTAGGCTTCAAACTTGGAACCTTCCTGTTTCAGTCTCCTGAATAGCTGGAATTAACGAGCATACACCATAGCTCCCAATTAATGTTTATTCATTGTGAATTTTGAGTTGTTTTTACATTCTTGGGATCAGATCTTTTGCTCATAATGAAACTCTTTTGTATTATTGGGATTAGACCAAGATATTTGCATTAAACTGTTCCTTTTTAAATTTCGACTCAGTTCTCGGTAATTCACTAAAAAACTCAGGCTGTGCTTGAATGTGTAAATTTTTCTGTTTCACCACATGTGGTGAATACTCTTAAATTTATTGTATTTGTTTTGGTAATATTTTGTTGAGGCTTTTTGTTTGTGCGTTCATCAAAGAGAGAGTGTACTTATCTGGCCGGCTGTGTATATTTTTCCCCTTTCCAAACCGCACCCCCCCCCCCCCC
>PVKN010032946.1:0-12149 GCA_004027915.1 Capromys pilorides
ATACATAGTAGCTGGAAAACTTGTTTTTTTTTTTTTTTTTGCTTAAATTGTAGATTATAAGGTGTAGAAGACAAAATGAAATACTAGATTGAGTTGTTAACTTTGTGTTTATTAATTAGTTACAAACTGTTGTGAATCTTTGTTCAAGATAACCTGACCAAAATTCTGTCTTATGAAAGTATAACAGTAGTACAGCTATTATATTAAATATTCACCAAGGTCCCATAAAAATTTTTGTATCAATGTTTTAAGAAGCTGTGGGCCTGTCTTGAAATTTAGTACAATGCAATTAGGTTGATATGAATTAGTTAAGAGTATGGTTACTGTGATATCTTATGTAAAATGTAGTTTATCTTACTCTTTAAAATTATTTTTCTTTTATTTTTTTGGCGGGACCAGGGTTCAAACTCACAACCTTGCACTTGCCAGGCAGGCACTTGTGCCACAGAGCTATCTCCCCGGCCCCTGCAACTCTATATTTTAATAAGGAATAGTCTTGTGTTTTGTAGTCTTCAGGGCATCGCCATCCCAATTTTAAAATAGATCTTAATGAGCGAAGTAGAAAATCGCTTCCTCAACTTGGCATATATGAGAACAATGGTTGACTCTCACAAGGACTCATACAAAACTATGGTTTGTATTTAAATTATTAAAACTGCTTTATTACAGTAAAAGACACATTGCCATTCTTTATTACACTAAAGGACAACATTGCCATTAATTGTCCCCCTCACAATGTTCTCCCTCATTTTGAACACACCGTATCGTTCTTGCCATTTTCTGAGACAGTTTTTTTTTTCTAAATGAGCAAAACATATTTATTGAGGGAAAGAAAGCTCGTGTCCGAGAGGGACAGAAGGGGGGTCCCGATTGGGTGGTCCCCCTCTGAGGCAGTTCTGAAAGTCCTCTTTTGTGTGTTTATGAGGTACCAATAAAAATACAGTGAATCTCGCTGACAAGTATCATCCCATAGAAAGTTGGGCTTATGTTGTCTCTACTGTATTTCACTGGGGCTGATACCATGCAATATATGCCTCTTTCACAAAGTCAAAATGTCCACAAGAGGTAAACATGTTGAAACAATTGGGATATGAAGGTAGCCATGGCAGCACAACCAGGAAAAAGGTCTTCCTGAACTACTTCAGACAGTTTTGGGAGCGATGTATGTTTAACAAAGGGGAAGGAGGTCATCTATAATTTTTATAATTTAAGCATTCACCATAGTTTTGATCAATGTAGTATACAGCTTACAAAGTATTTAAAGAGGTGCACTTTGAAAAACTGACAATGGTGGGTTCTACTTTCTAAGTTACTTGTTTTTGTTTTGTTTTTAAAAGATGCGCAGTTTGAAAGTGATGAGCGAATTACACCCTTGGAATCTGCCTTGATGATTTGGACTTCAGTTGAAAAACAGCATGACAAACTTCATGAAGAAATACAGAATTTAATTAAAATTCAGGTATGAGGGGCCAGCAAGATGGTTCAGCAGTCTAAAGCGCCTGCTTAGGAAAGCTTAGGCAATTGCAGGGATCATGATTTGATCCCCAGCCCCTCATGCGGCACCAGCCTCACCCCCAGGGCAGGCTGAGCCGGCTATAATAAAAAAATTTTTAAAAAATTCAGGTGTGAGTATTACTTTGTGCTTACAGTTACTATTTTCCTAAGCATGAAAAATCTGATATCCACAGTAAGTTCAAAAAAGCTTAATGGAAGTTGAACAATAAATCCAGAGTAAAAATTAAGTCTTTTTTTGAAAATTTGACATTTGACTTATAGTGTTGACATAAGTAAAAGACCTGCAACTTAGTACTGTGTTCTATACTTGAGTGTATGTTAACCCATATTGTAAGAAGTGTAAGGTACTAGATCTATTTAAGATCACCAAGAAACCTTCAAAAACCAGAGATTTGTGCTCTCTCCATTTCAACTTAAGGGTTATACATATTAAATAAGTAGTATTTTGTTCATGAGTTACTTGGTGCTAGGGTTTGAATCCATTGTCTCTAACCATGTACTTTATAATAGTTAGCTTTCCTGTGCTGGCTGTAGTACCCTATGCTCACAATTCACAGGAAGAGAGATTTAATTTGGCTCATATCTCATGGGGATTCAGTCCATAATCGACTTGCTCCAAGGCAGAAACATGATGCACAGAAGGGTATGGTGGAGAAAAGCCACTTAGTTCATGGTGGCAAGGAAGCAAAGCCAGAAATAATACTAGAGAGGGAGACAGGAAACCAAATCTGCACTTCCAGATGCACTCAGAAGTGTGTCCACTAATCCCAGTTTATACTCTGCCCTAGAGTATACATGCTGTATCACTGAAATATATACCTTAGTTCATTGCTTCTAATTAACAGTGGATCATTGGTCTTTGTGAGCAAGAGATGTAAAATTTTAGCCATGCCTAGAAAATTTTAGTTGATTGAGAAAGCAGTCATTGAGAGATACACTAGAAAAAATTGTTTCCTAACAAAACAAATATTGTGGACTATTTTCAACTAAACTTAGCCTCAATTTTTTAGAATACAAGGAAATAATTTATAGAGTTAGGACAGAAAAGCAAGGTGATTTCCATCCTTCCCAAGAATGAGTGTAGTGACTGTCAAGTGGAATGGAGACCTAAAGAAAAGAGAATGAGCAGAAAAATTACCCCTTCTTATAAGAATTCAACTCAGGACAAAGACATTTTTTTATTTTACCTGATCTTTTGGCACCCTAGAGGAAGCGGGCCAAACTACACTGTTGCTCTAAAGTTGAGTGGACAAAAAAACAACTCCATGAAGTAGTTACACTATTATTTCTAGTGTCTTAGATGGAAGGAAACAGAAGCATTTGACTACCCTGCCAAATTTATATAACAAATGGTCATTCTGTATTTTAACACATGGTGATGTCATAAAGGCCAGTGTAGCGAGGGAGATAGCTCAGTGGTATAAGTGCCTGCCTGGCAAGTGCAAGATCCTGAGTTCAATCCCCAGTACCCCCCCAACCCCCCAAAAAAAGCCAGAAAGTCTAGTGTATAAAATGATCATCACAAGTATCTGACATGATAAATTTCAAGTGGAGATTTTCTAGGTATCCTGACTAATGAATTTTACTGTCACATAAAGTATGTGTCCTATTTGTCTTTCATTGAAAATTACAGTAAGCACCCAACTAATGAACAAGTTCCATTCTGGGAGAATGTTTATACCTAATATTTGTTTATAAGTCCAACAGAGTAAGTCTTACACTGCAACTTTGACACAAATATAAAATGTAAATTATTAAAAAACAATATGAGGGCCATTGTTATCTGTGAAAGTTTGCAACTTAAATGTTAATAAATCAGGTATTTGCCATATTTAAGAGATCTTGAATATCAGTTAACTTCTGATTTATTAATGCTAGCTTTTATTTTAATGTTATTGCCCTCCTGACTTTATTGAGTGGTACCAGGGATTAAACCCGGGACCTTGTGTTTGCCAGGTAAACGCTCATGCCTCTGAGCTATCTTCCGAGCCCAATGCCAGCTTTTAGTTTGGCCTAAATTAGAGGTAGAATGCTGCACATTTGTTACTAAATATTCTCAGGACCAGTGAATTCTTTTCATTTTTCATTGTCAAGCCAGATACCTCATTTTTGAAAAACTTGTTATTTATCAAATATAATTCATTAAGCTCATTAAAAAAGTACATGATATTAAACCCAGGGCCTTCACATGGAGCTACATCCCTATGACCTATTCTCTTTATTTTTGGACAGGGTGTTACTAATTTATTGCCCAGTCTGGGCTCACACTTGACCTTCTTCTGCTAACCTTCCAGGCAATACCATGCCTAGAATATGAAAATGTGTTAAATGAAGTATTTCAGATTTGTTTATTTCCATAGTAACAATTACTACATATTTTTAAAAATAGTCTTAAGGTGTGTATTTGTCATTTTGTCTTCAAGGCTATAGCTGTTTGTATGGAACATGGCAGTTTTAAGGAAGCAGAAGAAGTTTTTGAAAGAATATTTGGTGATCCATATTGTCATACGGTAACTTTTAACTTTATTTATTTATATTATGGCCAGCTCAGCCTGCCCTGGGGGTGGGGCTGGTGCAGCATGTGGTGCTGGGGATCAAACCACAGTCCATGCTGTTGCCTAAGCTTGCCTAAGCAGCCACTTTAGACTGCTGAGCTATATTGGCAGCTCTGTCATACGGTAATTGCTTAAATTAAGACCATAGAATTTTACAACTGTTTATATGGAATCATGGCATGTTTCTCAGCCCACACCATCAAATCAAAAACTGAAGTATGTCAGATTTTTTTTTTTTTTAATTTTTTTTATCGAGACATGGTCTCACTATGCAGGTCAGGCTAGTCTTGAACTCACTTTTGTCGCACAGGCTTGTCTTGAATTCACACCGATCCTCCTGTCTCAACCTCCCAAGTGTTGGGATTACAGGCATGCGCCACCACTCCCTGTTCCTGTTTCAGGTTCTGAAAGAAAATAACTTGCATCCCAGATTGATGTACCATGCAAAACTGTCTGTCAGATTCAGTGACTAGATAAGATTCTTCCATAGCAAAGAACAACTGAAGAAATTCATGACAACTAAACCAACCCTACAAATAGTACTGAGAGATATTCTAGAAAGAAACACAGCCACAACTTGAACAGCATCAAAATGGAAACACCAAGCAAAGCAAGTAATTAAAAAGAGAGATAAAGTACAAAACGTATAGCATGAAAATAACATGGCAAAGATAAGCAAATACATCAGTTACAACCATCAATGTAAATGGATTCAATTCATCATTCAAAAGAAACAGACTGGTATAATAGATTAAGAAACAAAAAATCCAAAAATATACGGTACACAAGAAACACAACTAAAATGAAATTCGAAGAGAAAGATGAACTACAAAAGAAAACCACCAGTCAGTCTTTCTAATGAATATAGATGAAAAAATCCTCAATAAAATACCAGCAAGCAGAATACAACAAATCATCAAGAAGATTATATGTCATGGCCAAGTGAGATGCATTCCAGGAATGCAGGAATGGCTCAACACATGCAAATCCATAAGTGTAATATACCACATCAGTAGAGCCAAGAACAAAAACCACATGCTCATCTCAATAGATGTAGAAAAAGGTCTTGACAAATTCCAACACTCATTCATGATGATTTTAAAAAAAACTACAGAAAATCAGAATAGATGGCCTATATCTCTGCCCGATAAAAGCTATTGGAGATAAAGTAACAGCCTAAATGGATAGAAACTGAAAGCCTTCACTTTTAACATGAGGAACAAGACAGAATGTCCACTGTCAACACTCCTATTCAGTATGGTTCAGGAAACATTAGCCAAAGCAATTAGACAAGAGAGAAAAGGAATAAGAATGGGAAAAGAAGTGAATAATTATTATTTGCAGATGATATAATATGCTACATAGAGGACCCAAAAAACTCCACCAAGAGACTTGTAGATTTAATCACCAAAATTATCAATGTAGCAGAATACAGCCAGCATTCAAAAATCAATTTAATTTCTGTACACAAACAGCAAAAGCACTGAGAGAGAAATACCTTTCACAAAAATATCCAAAAAAGTGAAATACTTAGGAATCAGTCTCACAAAGGAAATAAAAGGTTTATACAGTGAAAATTACAGTACTCTAAGAGGACAAAGGATTTTAGAAAATGGAAAAATATTCTTAGCACCTGGATGAGAAGAACCAACATTGTATAAATGGCCACACTCAGAATTGTAAGACAAATTTAAAGTAATCCCAACTAAAATATATTTAGTATGCCTCACAGATCTATAGGAACCATTCCTAAAATTCATCTGGAACCTGAAGAGACCCAGAATTGCAAAAGATATCCTGGGCAATAAAGGAGAGGCCAAAGACATCACAAGCCCTGACTTGAAATTAAATTAAGGGGCCGGCGAGATGGTTCAGTGGTCTAAAGCGCCTGCTTAGGAGGGCTCAGGCAACTGCGGGGACTGCAGTTCGATCCCTGGCACCACATGCTGCGCCAGCACCACCACCAGGGCAGGCTGAGCCAGCCACAAAATGAATAAATAAAGAAACAAACAAACACAACAAGCAAACAAATAAAAAAAAAAAAAAATTAAATTAAAAGTCTGCTGTGATAAAGTCAGCATGGTACTGGCAAAAAACAAAGCAGAACTGAGGATCAGTGGAAAAGATTAGAAGATGCAGACACAGCTACCAACACAAAGCACACTCAGCCACTTTAATGTTTCATTAAAAGAGGCCAAACACATTCACTGGAAATAAGACAGCCCGTTTTATAAATGGAATTAGCCCATGTCTGTTACCATGCATTAAACTATAGTCAAAATGGATCAAAAACTTTAATATTAAACAGTAAATCTTCTGGAGAAAAAGATATATGTAAATCTTAATGACATAGGGTTAATTAGGAAGTTCTTCAACCAAAACCAAACTTCATGGACAATACTTCAGATAATCAACAACTGAAATTTCATCCTTTTGAGAAGCATCTGCATATCAAATGAAATTAGCAGGAGTGAAAAGACAACCCAGGAACTGGGAATGAGCTATATAGCCAATGTTCCTCTGACAGAGGCCTTCTATCTAGAACATATAAAGAATTAAAACAAAAAAAAAAAAAGGCCCCCAAAAGTTTAAAGACCCAATATAAAAATGGGCAACTGAGATCAGAATATACATGTCAGAGGAAGAAATACAAGTGGCAAATTAATATATGAGAAAACATTCAACATCATTGGTCATTCAAGAAATGCAAATTAAAACAACACTGAGATTCCATCTCACCCCAGAAAGAATGGCTATCATTAAGAGCTCAACCAAGCTGGGCATGGTGGTGCACACCTGTAATCCCAGCACTTGGGAGGCTGATGCAGGAGAATTGATGTGTGTTCGAATTGATGTGTGTTCGAGACCAGCCTGGGCTACAAAAGTGAGCTCAAGGCCAACCTGAACTGCGTAGCAAGACCCTGTCTCAAAAAGATTAAAAAAAAAAAAGAAGTCAACCAATAACAAAGGCTGGTGGGGCTGTGTACCTCCTCCACTGCTGGTACAACCACTGTGGAAATCAGGGGAATTTTCTCAAAAAACTAGGATTGAAGGTCTCTTTCAACCCACCTATTTCCTTTCTTGGCATTTTTCCAAATAGAAAACAGTATGTCGTGATGATATTTGTGCACCCATGTTTATAGCAGCGCAGTTTGTCATAGGTAAATATTGCAAACAACTCAAATGCCTATCAACTGAGGAATGGATAAAAAAGACGTGAAATTTTTACACAATGAAGTATTTCTGAGCTATAAAAAAGGATAAATTTGAGACTTTATTGCTGTGGATACAGCTAGAAGCCACACCTTTAAGTTAAATAAATCAGACCCACATGTAGAAATGTCACATTGTCTTACTAAAGTAAGATCCTGAAAGGAACAATAAATATAGTGAAAAAGTGAATATTCAAAGGGAAGGAATGAGGACAGTAGAAGGAGGGTGGAGAAGATATATGTGTACGTAAGCAAGATGGTTAGGATACTTGTACCGTGGATTTCTGCTGGTCTGTGGAAAGGAGCAGTTAATGTTTAATTATTTTTTCTTAATTCTAACTTTTTCCCAATTGTGCATACATGTATCTTAACTGATTTGAAGACACTACTATGCAATACAACAAATTCTATCAAATTCATAATATTTGTTAAATGAAATTTTTATCATTTCTGGTTTTTTATTATTTTGTATTCTCTTTAAATACATTTAAAAGATAAGTTTATTTTGTTGTCTTTTAAAATCTGTTTATTTAGTACGAGGTCTCACTACACAAATCAGACTCATAGTGATCCTCCTTGTTTTTAGCCTCCCAAGCGCCAACTGGGATTACAGGTTTATGCCACCATGCCCAGTCTCAATCCCAGTCACTGTGCCTGCTTTAGCAGGTGCTTTAGTCCACTGAGCTATCTGACTGGCCCTTAAAAAATAAATGTAAAAAAAAATGCCTTAGAATACTGTTGAAAAAATAGAGAAATGATTAGACTACCATAAGTTCAATTCCTACAGTATAAATTTGGTTTTGTTTTAGCTTTTTTTTTTTTACTATGGTGTGAATTTGAAGACTTTTAACAAAGTGTACAACCATGTATTCTAGCCAATTCCTCTTCCAAAGGTCCTCCTAACATGCCTGTCTTTTTTTTTTTTTTTTTGGACATTTTTAAAACCATAAACACCAAATTAAAAACCCAGGTTTCTTTGAAACAGTTGGTCTGGTATCAAACCCAGGTTTTATAAGTTCTATAGTTTTTACTAAGTATGGTGGCACCTGACCTGTTACCCAGTACTCTGGGAAGCTAACGCAAGAGAAGCACAAGTCTGAGTCCGAACTGGGCAACTTCCTGGCTTGGTAAGATCTTTTCTTAAAAGGAAAAAGGGCTGCAGATGGGAGGGTCTTGGATTCAATCCCTAACACTCCCGAGATGGAAGATGAGGAGAATATATGTAATATCCCCCGATGATTGAACTCTTCAAGAAAAACTTAACACTATACATGAGAGGAGATACAGGAAATGATCTTAGAGCCGTGCTAAACAGTACTATATATTTATGGATACATGCATTTGGAATGTAAGTATAAAGCAAATTTTAAATTCAGGGTAATGATTAGAGAGAAGGGAAGGGAAGGGAAATGGAATACAGTCAGATTACGGTAATAAACAGGGCTTTAACCATATGGATAATGTTGATTTTTTTTTTTTTAATTTATTGTTTTGAGACAGGGTCTGGCAAGTAGTTCAGGTTGGCCTGGATTTACTATGTAGCTCAGGATAGCCTCACAGTGATGGTGGTTCTCCTGCCTCAATCTCTCAATGCTAGGATACAGGCATGCATCACCACACTCAGCAATGTTTTGTTTGTTTATTTATTTTAAAAAATTTCTTTGGTACAGGGTCTCACTACGCAGTTCAGACTCGTAATGAACCTCCTGTTTTTAGCCTCTCCAGTGCTGATATTATAGGCATGCACCACCATATTAGGTCTTGGTGGCCAGCTCAGTATGCCTATTGGCGAGGCCTGTGCAGCATGTGGCACTGCAATCAGTTGAACCCTTGTCCATGCGTTTGCCTAAGCAAACTCTTAGTCCACTGAGCTATCTTGCTGGCCCTTAATGTTTTATTTTTAAATTGCTCAATGGACAATCGGTATTTTGGTTTGGTTTAGTTTAGTTTGGTTTCAGTCATTTTTGCTTTTCTGTGTGTATTGTTGCTGGAATTACTTAAAACCTTCCTACTTGCTAGGCAAGTGCTAGACCACTAAGCTCCATTGTAGCCAGCTCCATTGTAGTGTTTTTGTCTTCTTGTGTGTATCTTGAAATATAAAACATTCAGAAACTAGTGGTCACAGGAGATGGGGGAACATAAAAGTATA
Source organism: Capromys pilorides (assembly GCA_004027915.1). Taxonomy (NCBI): domain Eukaryota; kingdom Metazoa; phylum Chordata; class Mammalia; order Rodentia; family Capromyidae; genus Capromys; species Capromys pilorides. Next base: position 9,432 of record PVKN010032946.1, read on the forward strand.
GATAGGCTGGTCATTTAAAACGAGTTTTTTATTCTTAATTGTATCTGGGCTTATTAATAAAGTGATTATTTTCAGTTAAATTATGACAAATTTTTTAAATTTGAATTTTATTTGTATAACTTATACTGTTTCTTCTGTTTTCTTTAGACCTTGGAGAGGAAATTGCTTATGATAATCTCTCAGAAAGATCCATACCACTCATTTTTTCAACACTTCAGCTACAATCACATGATGGAGAAAGTTAGAAGCTACGTGGACTGTGTGCTGAGTGAAAAATCATCAGCTTTTCTCATGAAGGTATATTATTTTAAGGAATCTAACATGGACATTAATAAAGAAGAACACTTAAAATAGAAAATAACCAAAAGTAATCAAGATTTTACATATAGGTTTTGTAGAAGAATATAAAATGTTAAAATTAGTGAACATAGGACTGGCCATATAATAGCTCAGCAGATGAAAGTACCTGCAAGCAGGCACAGGGGCTACAGGTTCAATCCCCAGGCCTGCCATGTCAGCCCTGCACCCAGGGAGCACTGAGACAGCAATTGAGACTGGGTGTGTTTGGCGCACACCTGTAATCCCAGCTCTTGGGAAGGTGTAAACAGGTGGATCAGTAAGAGCCCAGTCTAGTAGTGAGACCCTGAACACCCTGTAGACCCTTCCCTACAATACAAAAACAAAGTAGTGAACATAAAGAGTCAGTAGATGATCTAGTAGTATCTTTGCTACCTTTCATTTTTTAAGAGCCTTGGGTTGTTCACATGACAGGCTCTACTCTTTTTTTTTAAATTTTTTATTTATTTATTTGTTTGCTTGTTGTGTTTGTTTGTTTCTTTATTTATTCATTTTGTGGCTGGCTCAGCCTGCCCTGGTGGTGGCGCTGGCGCAGCATGTGGTGCCAGGGATCGAACTGCAGTCTCCGCAGTTGCCTGAGCCCTCCTAAGCAGGCGCTTTAGACCACTGAACCATCTCGCCGGCCCCTACAGGCTCTACTCTTAAGTTATACCTAGCCCTGTGATTTTTCAGAGTATGAGTTAGGGATATTTTAGACTTAAAAAGAGAAAAATTTAGGATGAATTAAATAATTGAAAATCAATTTTTGTAATATTGAGTGAATCTCTTTCTTTTTTTTTTCTTCTGGCTCAGCCCAGAGCAGTCACCTGTGCCTGCCTAAGCTTGCTAAATCACATGCTTTAGACCACTGACCTGTCTTACTGGCCCTAAAATTTTTAATATTTTGGGGAAAAAAGAAGTTAAGTTGAGGAATAGTGTTTTTATTTTTCCTTTTTTTTTTTCTTTGCAGTGCCAGGAATTGAGCCGAGAGCCTTGTACATATGATAGGCAAGTGCTCCATCCCATTGAGCTGTGTCCCCAGCCCCCATCCTTTATTGGCAGTGCCTAGGATTCATTTTAGGTCTTCACACCTAAGCTGCATTTCCATTTTTTAATTTTCCCCTTTTAATTTTTGTTTTGAGACAGGTTCCCCCCGCCCCCTGGGTAGGCTGGAACTTGCAGTCAGTCTTCATGCATCTGCCCTTCAAAATTCTAGATTCTCGACCTGCCACCATGCCTGGTTTAAGATTTTTTAAATAGAGCCAGCAAGATGGCTCAGTGGTCTAAAGCGCTTGTTTAGGCAAGCTTAGGCAGCTGCAAGTACCCACAATTCAATCCCCGGCCCCACATGCTGTGCCAGCCTTACCCCCACGGCAGGCTGAGTCGGCCATTAAAAAAAAAAAAAGTTTTTTAAATAAAACATTTTTTTTTTCTCAAAAAGTTAATGTGTTATTACAGTGAAACATCATAATTAAAGATATTTTTGAAATTTCATTTTTATTTTAATAAGAAATAACAATGAGACAGTTTCAAAACACGTTAGGACAGCTACAATAATTAGTACAGTGCATATTATTGTCTTCAAAGTAGTTGTTCAGAGTACAAGATGCAGACATGGTAACTTTTCTAAACACTATTTGTACAAATATTTCTTCTTATTGAACTAACAGAAAGTAGTTGTATACACGATCCAATATTCCATAGTAGTAGTGGGTTATCGGCAGAGCTGGCAATGTCGGAAACTGTTGATTGAGCCTTTTATAGCTCAGTGTATTAATATGGCTTTACTTTTTATGCCTTGTGGTTAAACTTTTCTGCTGGCTGGTTAAGTCCAAGTTAAAGCAAGACCTGTGTAACAAAACATGTAACTTTTGTATCTGACAAGGTCAGCTAAATCTCAGGATTTACCTTGAAACCATGTACAGCATTTTGTAGAACTTTTGTTAAAAGGTAGTTTATTTTGGAATGTTGGGAAATTTAATTTTTTTAAGTTATCTTTTTTTCTAAAAATCGCCTGTATGTCACTATGTCTATTAAGCCTATCTATTAGGAAAGATCACTGCAGTGCTTTATTTTATTTTTTTAGTTTTATTTTTTTTAGTTTTTTGCCGTACCGGGATTGAACTCAGGACCCTGTGCTTGCCAGGCAAGTGCTTATTCTACTGAGCTAAAACTCCCTGGCCCTGCTGCAGTTCTTTAAACCAAGCAGGTAACTAAAGTAGTTATCAGCATTGTTAAAATTACTGACGAAAAATAACAATGTGGCACTCTTGGCTGGTGAATAGATATTTTAGCTATGACTGTCCAGTAGACAGAAGATTTAATGATCTTCATTTAAACTGGCTTAATGCATTCTTTTCTCTCCTTCCTCTCTGTATGCAC
>PVKN010032947.1:0-12149 GCA_004027915.1 Capromys pilorides
AGGAGGAGGAAGAGGAAGAGGAGAAAGGAGGAGGAAGAGGAAGGAGAAAGAGAAGAAGGAGGAGGAGAAATCTAGTTCTTTGTTACTTCAAATCCCAGATTTTTTCTTCATAGACTGCCTGAGACATTGGCCTAGATGTTAGTTCACTTTGTTTTTTTTCTAGAAACACTTGAACATTTGAGCATCTTCTGTATGTAAAACTCTTCTCCAAGGGAAGCACTAGGAGACATGACACTGGGTATCACAGTGGAAGATCCAGCACTCACAGTAAAATTCCTGCCAGTAGCAGTCATTATATTTAAGAATATTTTTCTCTTGATGATTTTTTGATGCTATATAAGTGTTGTCATCCATGTCTATGTTGCAAGAAAGCAAATATTCTAACACTAACATGGTTGATTTTTTTTCAAGCAGAGACAAGCCAAGTTAATGGAGTGCTTGAGTTAATGATGCTTCCAACAAGAAAGCATATTTAGTGACTTACTTTATGGTACAAACTGTACCCAAAATAATCATGGGCTTGCTTGTTTCACATGTCTCTGTGAGAACCACAACATATGGTAGGCTGGGACTTAAAATTATAGTGATATCACCATAAACATTGAAGGCATCTAAACATTAAACATTAAAGTATTCCAAATATGCAGAGGTTGGATAGCTACGGTTCAATCCTTCTCCATCTCTATTACACAAATAAAACTTTAGGCACTTGATAAATTGCAGTTGTCAATTTAATGTACCATGGCAGCAGTTGGAGCCTTTCACATACTGTCCTAATTAATTGCCTCATCTGCTCTGTGAAAGAGATGTTAGTCTATCTAAAATGTGAGGATCTAACATATATTTAGCACCTCCTATGTATGAGGCACAGATTTAATAGTTTTTTATTCAATAAATAATTTTTGCGATGGTGGATTTTGGTTAACCCCTTAAGAAACACCAGCAAATAAACTAAATGGAACATAGGTCCTGTGTGGCTTGCTTTCCATAAGAGCAGAGACAAAAATAAAAGGGAAATCAAATGATAACAAAATAAGTACAGATTAAATTAGCAGTGTGAAAGAAAACAAGGTAATGAAGGATTAAAATGCCCAGTCAAAGAAATCTTTGTGATAGGAAGGCCATGTCCAAGCCAAGACTGGAAAACATGAATGCAACAGCCCTCCAAAGGCATGGAGGATGAGGCCTCAGATAGAATAGAATAGGGAAGTGTAGATAGCCTGGCTTGCCAGAGGAGTAGAAGGCTCTACAGCTGGAACGGTGCAAGGTAAATCTGGATGGCAGGTAGGAATCAGATGATGCCGGGCCTTGCGGTAAAAAATTCTAATTCGGTTCCGAAACCACATAAAAGCACTCATTTAAAACAGAGATAGGTTATGATATGCTTTTTACCTTGCAAAAATGACTCTTGGCACTATTAAGGAAAGGAACCCTAAATAACTGACAGTGAAAGAGTGGGAGCCAATAAGACCATTACTGCCACCCAAATTAGATGGTGGAGAAAATGAGGTGGTCATGGGTGAGAGAAAAGTAGAGGCTTGTAAGATATGTTGTCCTGATTGACTCAATAGAACTTGCTAAAGAATCCTTTGTGGGAAGTACCTCGGCAGGCTCAGCAGATCCCATTTATAACTCCTTCACACAGACAAACTGATGCTTAAGCCTAGACTCTCAAGCACCGTGCTCCATCACTTCATATGCATGCCTATCCCTTATCCAGAACTTCTCCAGGGAGCCTAAGGTCTGTCTCACCTTTTATTTCTAGTCTTTGGTCTCTTGGTTTTCAACCACAACTGTCCTGTACCACATATAAGTTGTGCTCTGCCTGGTTAGAGAAGAATGGGGACAGAGTACTTGTAGCAGTTTGAAAGACAGATTGACAAATTTTCGTGTTCTTCTTCTCAAGGTGCTAGTTTTCCTACTCTTGAGTGAAGGTTGAATTTATTGATGCATTTTCATTGAATAAAATACCCAGCAGTGGCAGGATGTCACTTCTGAGATTAGGTTGGTTTCGCTTCTTGCCTTTCTTTCTCCCTTCCCTCCTCTGCTCCACGCCTCCCTCATTCAGAAGAAAGCCAACTGCTCAGTCATAAGGACACTCAGACTAGCTATGACCAAGCCACTGAGATCAGGGAGCCTGGAAGCACGTTTCCTCAGGCCTCACAACAGCTACTATGAGTTTGGAATCACATTCTCACCCAGGAGAACTCTGACTCTAGCTTCAGTCCAACCAACAGCCTGAATGCAACACAAGAGACTCATGGAAACTGTAAAAAATATTTTTTTAAGCTGAAAAATTGGGGGTGATTTGTGACATACCCACAGATGACAAATATAGCTATGGGGATTTCCTGGAATTATGAAATAGAGTCATCCTTCCCCTGCCCATACTGAAGCACTGTCAGTGTAGTTTCCTGTGCAGAGCTGTTCCTGCTTCACAGACCACTTTGGGATGTTTTATTCCAGTTAAGCATTAATCATTTTCCCAGGCAGGATCTCCAGACTGTGCCTGCTGAATTACATCCTTCACAGGTGGACAACAAGTATTACACATCCCACCACTTCAGACTCAGGAGATAATTCTGGACAGGCCTACACCTTTTGTGTACATTTTCCTAGATTAAGCAAATACAGATAAAAGGTCTCAACCTCAATGTATCTTTTCATTTATAGTACAAGATAGTCAAGTGTGAAACAGTGTTCAAAGAATAACTATCAGAATTTTCTGGGGGACTTGACACACACACAGATTTCTGGGATCCAGCACCAAAAAGACTAAGTTAGAAAGTGCTAAATGGGGTATAGGAGATTGTATTTTTAAAGAGAACCCATTTAATTTTGAGACATGGACAATTTTTTTAAAGTCTGGCTTAGTATTTGTCCCTGACTTGCTATGGAAGCAAAATATTTAGCTAGAACCAGAAGCTAAGTTTTCTGTGTCCCTTTGATTGATCTCTCTGACATACACATTATAAAGCTTACACTTTTCCTGAATGTGTTTTCTTGAGGGCAATAAGTAAATTATTTTGCTAAGCATATGAATATAGCAACAAGAATAAGAATATGTTGTACATATAAGAATTTTGTACTTTTAAGTAACTAGAATTCAACTGAATACAAGTCAACTCTGAGCATATAAATTTATTTTCTGTGATCTTACTTTTGCAATAACGACTTTAACTGGCATCTTATTTCACTCTGTGTACAAAGTGAGAAGCATCTCAATAAATTAATAAATGATAGTTTTAATTTATCAGCAACTGAGGATGCAAAACTAATAGCTAAAGAAAATGTAGCAAAGCAAAAATAGAGCCATTTATTCTGTTAAAAGTTCAGAGAAACAAGACAGTCAGCAAAATTGCCAAACAGAGTCAGAGGTGCTTCTGGAAAGGGTGCCTGGTAGGAATAAAGGAAACTGCAGTTTTCTCATTATCAGTGTAAGAATAGTAAAAGTGACCTTAAAGCAGAGTTTAAAATGTATTTTAATGAGTTTTCGGCAGGGATTGCTGATGAGCCCTTTTTCGTAAGTGAAAGGAAATGTCTTAAAATTAACCAAGCCTTATGATCATCATACTGGAATCATATTTCAGAAAAATAAAACCCTTTGCTGCAAGTTAAACAAAAGCCTCAGGAAGAATACTAATCAAGCTTGTATCTTATTCTAATAATTCTTAAGACGCAGATTTCTGAAGTCTAAAGATTATAGCATTGTCTCTTTTTAACGTTCTTCCTGAGAAATTATTGTTATTGATTTGCAATAAGCACACACACACACACCTTTTTATTTTGTACTCCCTTAATTGCTTACTTCTCTTCTAATGATTCTTCTGGTTCCAAGTTTCTCCCATCCTGTCTAAAGCACTAGGATCATAGTTTAACATGGCATCTACTTTCTACTATGAGTTTCCTACTAAAGACCTCTAAAGATGAAAGAAAACAGCCTACATTCTAGCTTGCAATTCAATGCCTGGAACAGACTATGCCCCAAACACCCCACTCCCCTAGAGGCTCCTGGTATTCCTTTAGAGAACTGATCCCACAGAAGCCAGTAGGATTCACAAAAACAAGGTGCTGGCCCAGCTCTGGTCCAGTCTCCCCTGAGCCCAAGTGTGCAGCAGCCAGCCACTTCTCCAGTGGTTCCTTCCTTTGCACCCTGCGTGGCTGAGTTTCATCCCTGCTTTTGCTTATTTCTCAGATTCCTTGCATGTCCCAGAAATTATTCAAATCTTCTGTTTCATTCTTCTCTCTTTGTCAGCAGTAACATGAACTTCTTCCTATCATTGCACTTATCCCATCATTTTAGGAAGAAAAGTTTATTTATTAATGTATTTGGTACAGGGTCTCACTATGCAGCTCATACTCATAGTGATCCTCCTGTTTTCAGTCTCCCCAGTGCTGGGATTGCAGGCATGCACCACCATATCTATTCTCAGAGGCCTGATCAGTGTACCCGGGGGCAGGGCCGGTGTGTCATATGGTGCCAGGGGTGGAATCCCTGCACTTGCCTGAGCAGGTGCTTAATCTGCTGAGCTATCTTGCTGATCCAGGAAGAAGATTTTAAAAAAAAAACGTTTAGGTTCAGAATTAATACATTTTTACTAAGTAAAGGACTGACCTCTGACCTGCGTCTCTAAAGTTATGATATACGTTTTGAGTTCCTCAAGGACCACTAGTTGTTGTTCTAGAAAATCTATATTGATGTTTGCAGCTGCTCAGGGAAAAAGAAAAGACCCGCTGTCTCCATTTGGTTAGAGCAAAACTGGCTTTTGATCTGTAATAAGTGTTCTGTTTTCTGGGAAAACTTTGAAATTAAGGGCAAAAAATAGCAGGAACTTTTAAAGTTAAAAATGAGTTACTTCAGATAAAAGAAGTGATTTTTCATCAAGGAATTGGAAGAATCTCCTAACATTTACCCATAATTGTAAGCCCATAAACGCTAGGAAAAAGTTCTCTAGTTAAATAGTTTTTGGTTTATTTGTTTTTTTGTTTGTTTTTGTGGTACCAGGAATAAAACTCAGGACACTTGCACTTGCCAAGCAGGAACTTATTCCACTGAGCTATCTCCCCAGCCCTTACATAGTTTTCATGAGAGGAAATTAAAAGATAAAAGGGAGTTCTCTCCTTGGAATTCCCTGAAGAGAGTCACCATTAGCTTGGGTCTAAATCTAGACCCTACATCAAAACACAGAGAAATAAGAAGACAGATACATGTGTGAGAGTGGAGTTAACAGGATCAAAATGTAGCCACTTGTGTCAACCTTAACAAGAAGTAGGTAAATGGTTACAAAAGAAGATTTTTTAATACATGAATTCCTGGTGGTGACTATCACAAAAGACTGTCAGACTATGACCTTGCAACTCTGAAAGACATTTTCCCAGTCATCATCTTTCATCCTGAGGCTAGGACCATCCTTGCTATTAATTCCCATGATCAAAGACTATTGTTCCAAAATCTCTTACATAGTCTTTTCAATCTGTCCTTTAAAAATTTTGCCTTGCCTGAACTTCTTTGAACAAACTCATATGTATTCACATTAAAATGCTCTGCTAGTCCAGAACAAATGCCACTGTTCTTTGGAGAATATTTCTCTGGTGGTTGGTTATTAGGTTGCCAAAACCAGATGTAGCACCTGCCTGAAGCAGACAATTCTAGGCTGTAATCTAGATTTTTTGAATTGGTACAATTTTTAGTACATAGTGATTATATTTATCATGGGGAATTGGTATATGCATAAAACACATCTTAATTCTTTTTATCCCTTCCCTCACTCCATCCATCTTCTTCCCACATCACTAAGATTCCTTCATTCATGTATAATTTGTAGCATCTAATGACCACATGTCCTTATAGGAATTTGGTACAGGTACACAACACATTCAAAGTACTCCATCTCACCTCCTTCCTCCCCAGTCTCTTGATCCCTTTCCCATATGCTAAAGACTTGTGTCACTACTTCCTCTTGTGTATGTGTTATTTTGCTCTTTATTTATATTTTAGATTTCTCATATAAAGAGAAATCATATGATTTCTCTTTAAGTTTGCATATCTCATTTATTTCACAATATTTCACTTAACATTGTAAGCTGAAGGTGCATCCATTCTCCTAAAAATGACTCCAGTTTATTTTTCATGACAAAGTGGCATTCAGTAGTGTATAAATATCACATTTTCTTTATCCATTGATCTGTTGACGGACATACAGGCCACTTTGACATTTAGTTATTGTGAATTATGTGGGCACCTGCTGAAGCTGGAGATCAGTCACACCAGCAGAGCACCCAAGGAGAGTCATATGAACATTCTGTCCCAACTCTGAGAACACAGCCCTAGACAATTCAAGCAAACAGGTTTCCAGGTAGAGGAGACATGGGTCATCCACCTGCTAAATGTGTAAATAAATGTGTCGTGGTGGTTGAGTGGTTCCTTTCCTTCCATCCAGAGAGAGGGCTCCACCTGACCTCAGCTTTCTATATTCTGACTGCAATTTTTATATCTCCATCTTCCTCTACCCCTAGAATTTTGACAGCTATGCTGGATAGGGCATTGCTATAAACAAGAATGTTTGTGTATCACTATATTATGATGTTTTTAACCTTTGGGGAACATACCTAAAAAGGAAATAGCTGGGTCAAATGGAATTACTAGTTTTAATTTTTTTCTGAAACCTCCATACTGATTGCCATAGTGATTGTGCTACTTTACATTTCCACCAATAGTGAAGGATTCACTTGTCCCTAAATCCTTTCTATCATTTAGTATTATTTGATATCTTAAACATAATCATGTTTTCTGAAGTGAGATTGGATCTCATTATTGTTTTAATTTGCATTTCTCAAATGGTCAGCGATGGTGAACATTTTTTCATATATCTATTGGCCATTTGTAGCTCTTAGAAGTGTCTTCATTTCAGTTACTTATTTTTTAATTAAGTACTTTATTTGTAGCTTGGCTATTTGGTGGGGTTTTTTAGTTCTTTATATATTCTAGATATTAGTTTTCTGTCTGAAAACAGCAATTTTTTTTATTCTGTAGGTTGTCTCTTTACTCAATTAGTTTTCTCCCAACTGCAAATTTGTGAATCATAATTTGCCTCTCTACAAGATTTTCAGGTGATTAGTACACTCTTTAAATTTTTGAAAAGCCTTGTTCTAAAGGAATCTTCTCTAATTTGGCACTTTAGACAAGTATAATGACTAGTTTATTAATTTCTACAATCTTATATCACCCTACTGTCTTATTCTCCTCATGTTCCTGAGCCATACAGAATACCCACAAGGATAGGGACCTGGGGTGATTTCAAAAGCTAAATAAATGCTGAAATCCCTAGTCATCAGCAATCAAGTACACAACTCATCAGGGGAAAATCCTGAATTCTATTAAACCAACATTACAAAAAAGGCTCAGACTTCTGCAAATCTCATATTAGTCAAGATCTTTGAGTTGCAATAATAGAAAACCCAACTCAAAGTACATTTAAAAGGGGAATAGAGGTCCATGTAACTGAGAAGTCTAGCTGTAGATGATTTCTAAGCATTGATGCTAGGTCTATGTATTTAAACAATTTATACAAAAATACCCCATATTTTTAGATCTTCCCTGGATGATTTGTACCTTGGCTCTGAGTTTGTTTTTTGTCAAAATTAAGTCACAAGGAAAGATTTCTTCCCCAGAAATTTTGTGAAACTCTGGAACTCAGTCCTGTTGACTCTTTTAGGTCCAGTTTGGGTTTCATTCTCACTCTTCAGCCTATCATAGTGGATATAAATGTAACCTCCTAATGGGATAGACCTAACTTGCAGCAAACTCTTGAAGCTGAAAATGATGTCAACCTTACCAGGATGGATGAACTGAAACTGTGGGAGGTAAAATTACAGACCTAGTGAAGAGGAAGGAGAGATGAGTACCAAGCAGGAAAAAGCTGTTCCCCAAGACATCTTCCTGCTGAGGTTCACTGCTGCTCTCTCCTAGTACAAAGGTGTCCTTTATAGAAGCACCAGATGTTCATTCATAGAGTCATGCAGTAGAGAGCTGCAGAGCAAAGAGTTGGAAAATCCCCCTCATCTTCATCAATGTAGTTTCATTGTCATTTGGGAAGGGCTATTCTTATCAGCTTGCCCTCTCTGGGAAAAATTACCTGACATACACAATTTAAAGCTCATAGTTCTGGAGTTTCAGTTAACAGTTTGCTTTCTCCAAGGAAGAAATTGCATGGAGAAAGGGCATAGCAAAAGAAAGCTGATGAATCCAGGGCAACCTAGAAACAGAGAGAGAAAGGAGTCAAAGAGAGCAGAACACCTTCCATGGGTAACACCTCAGGACATACTTCCTCCAACTAGGCTCCACCTGCTAACAGCACATTTAGCAATGAATTCATCAAAGAATTAATGCACTGATGAGTATAAGTGCTCAGTTATGCACTCACTTTCCAAAAGTCTCACCTCTTAACACAAGAGGCTGTTGGGGACATTCTAGATCTAAACCATAGAAGTGTAGAATGTTCCATTATGCTATTCACAACATAGCAAATTCAGATTAAGTTCAGAATATGGATTCATAGTCCTGTTTTCTTCCTTGTTCAGAGTGACAGGCTTTTATCCAACAACTTGACTTAAATAGGCAGAAGTTATGAGTTAATGAAAAGCAGGAGGGGAAAAGCCCTTGAGAACACAGCAGGATATGCTGGTTTTATCCTAATTAGTTTCCAGTATCATCTCCTATGAACTAACATTGAAGGTTTTGGCCCCAGTCAAAGTTCCCAGAGGTTTCTCAAGGCCCCTTGTAAGAATAACTTAGCCACAAGAAAACCTAATCTCATTTTTGTCTCAAAAATCTGGATACAGAGCTGTGGGTCACATTTGGAGATGTTCAGTTTTGTTCTCTACTACTCAACTCTCAAGTGAACTATTCTGTACAAATCTACTTTAATTATGTATTAATTTCAATATTATTACATGCAGTACACAACTGTTGCTTATTAAAAATTAATCGGGATCCTATCGGTTTTATTTAGTATTCATTATAAGGCAATGTTCACTTTTTTAAAAAAGGCCTCCAGATAAATGTGTCGCTTTACATAACCAAGTAGTGATTTGCCAGAAATAGAAATGCCCTAATAAGAATTCTGCCTGCCTTTTCCCTTCTCTCCTCTAGTCACAGCCATCAATAATGAGCTGGGGAGAGGGGCTGGCAGGGGCTAGTTAAGCATGACATTTAAGGACCCCGCTATTCTAGCTTGTTGTTGGAGTTGAAACGCCAAAATCCTATCCTCGTTTGGCCATTAAAAGGAATTATTTTATGTTCTTGTCTCCAACAGCCTGCTCTGGAGATTCTGCAGCAGGAATGCCTTTGTTTAGGCATTGACACCAGGCCACAGAGCTTTATTTCTCCACATACATTACAGTACTTTTCCACCCAGATAAGGGCAGAACAAAATAATAATGCTTCATGTGTGGGAAGAATCACATGGGACAGCAAAAAAATAAATGAAATCTTGAGCTGTTTTCTTCCAAATCTGAAAATAATAGTTAATATTTGTGGAGACCTTCCTATGTGCCGAGTACTAAGCACTTATCTTATTTAATCCCAAGGTGGGTATTATAGTTATTTCCACTTACTGCTTTTAGTATTTTTCTCATACCTTAGAAGAATTTATACACATGTTTACAATTACTGAATGACACTTTAATGCAGAGAAATGAAGCCTTATCCCAGAGTTCACAATTTCCCAAACAATTTAAAGAAGAAACTAATATTTCAGGTAAAAGTACGATCTCTGCTGCCTATCAAATCAACATTTCAAAATAGCATTAAAACAACTGGGTTATGCATTATTTTTCAATATATGAGGTACTATGCATTCTGAGAAATTACTTAAAAATGTTGACTTCAAACTAGACCTGACTCAATGAGATATTTTGTAAAAGTTATTTTTGGTTGATCCCTCACAAACAGCCACACCTGGCTGGAATTTCATTCTACATTTTGTCTTTCTCTGTAACTAATTCTAGTTAACAAACAAGTATAGGTAACTTTAAATGGGTTGGACTAATGTATTATGGTCTACTGCGTTATTAGACCCCTCTGTAAGCCAGCATAAATAAGAAATAAAATAAGTAGTAGTGGGTAGGGATGTGATGTAGAGATTTCACAAGGAACCAAAGCAAAGGTGGGCCTTGTGGTGTACATCTATAGTCTCAGCACTCTGGGAGACTAAGGCATGAGGACTGCAAATTCAAGCCCAGCCTGGGAAGTTTAGTAATATAACAAGATCTTGTCTCAAATTTTAAAAGGGGCTTGGTACATAGCTCAATACAAAGGCCTTAGGTTCAATCAATAGTACCAAATAAAAGGAACCACCACTAAAGCCAAGGAAACATACAGACTTCAAGAAGAGATGAAAAAAGGGCTGGAGATAGGTCAGAAGTATGTTCTCTTTTCAGAGTATGACATATTCTACTGTTCTCATAGGCCACCAGCTTTCTCTACTTCTTGGCTACCTGACAGAAAATAGCCAATAGCTCCCCAGTCTCAGCGTCACATGTTGGCAAAATAGAAGACCCTCCTTTCTCTCTTGTCTCAGGCCCAATGTCCAATTCAGAAGTGAAATGATGTGACTAACACCTCAGGTTAGGTTTTTAATCTCTGGACTATTTGACTGTTCCTGGGAAGTGGCCTCACATAGGGCAGAATGGTAGTAGGACTGATCCATATAGATTGGTAGACAGGGTCTAAGTAAAAATGAGTGACTGTGAACTGACAAGATGCCCTAAAGTATGTTATGTTGGTCAGAGTTCTCCAGAAAAGCAGAACTGGTGGGAGAGAGACAGACTGTAAGGAATCGACTCATGCAATTTTGGAAGCTGAGAAGTCACAAGATTATTCTTAGCAGATGGAGACTTAGAGTTTGTGGTGCTGTGATTCCAAAATGATTTCAAAGGCCTAAGGACCAGAAAAGGCTCCATGGTGCCATTTCCAGGGAAATAGCTCTATCTGCCTCAAGCAGTCAGCCAGGTGAAACTCTCTTATATTGCTCTGTTCCAATCTTCAACTGGTTATGTGAAGACCACTTACACTAGTTAAGGTGATTGGGTTTATGCAGCATACTAATTCAAATGGTGATCTCCAGAAATGAGTTTATAGACTAGAACAGTTTGTCCCAATGTCTGGGAACCATGAAGCCCAGTAAAGTTGGCAGGTAAAAATAATCATCTTGGTATTTCTCTACCACAAAGAATAGTTTATTCTATGATCTAAGCATGGAAGAAACTAAAATATTCACCAAATGATATTATAATTTTATGAAAACATAGATTATATCAAAAATAAAATTTTGCTAATAAAAGTCAACTACTATGTACTTCAAAGGAAAATGAAATGCTAAACAGATGTGATAACCCCCAATTTTTTTTTTCAGTAACTGGGGTTAAACCCTAGACCTTGAGCTTGCCGGGCTCACTGAGCTATCTCTCTAGCCCCCAGTTATATTTCTATAACTCAATTGAACACAGACTTTTCTTAAGAAAGACACAGGCACATACATCATATTTTTTACCAAAAACAATGAAGTCATACGGAAGAATTACTATGCTTGCAATTTTGAAATTATATCCAAATTTTTAGATTATTTGTCATTTCCTACTTAAATGTCTGGATTCTCTGGTTCACAAGCCAAACTGATAGGAATTAATTTAAGACTTATAGTACTGTGGATGTGATGAGTTTTTTGCATTATTAAGCAGAGGCAGATGCTAATAAGAAACCAATTTTTAATTCACTAATGAAAAGACAGCTTACTAGCCTGTAGTTTACATTATTAAGAAAGTTTGAAAGGTTAAACACTCATGCTCTAAATTGTAGAATAAAGGTTACTGTCATTCATTTCTTGTTACAAAAAGGAAATGTGCTGAGACTATAAAACATTTTGAATAATTGATTCTTTTAAATTGTTTATTATCATTTATTCACTAAATTTGTTAATATCTATTGTGTGCCAGGGCTAGCCATAAATATTTTTTCAGTGCTGGAGTTTAAGCCCAGACCTCTCACATGAACTATATCCAGTGGGCCTAATTTTAAGGCTTTTACTTCAAATATAAACTGTATGTGTTTTTCTCATTATTTAATTGGTTTAATTAATTCCTATCAGTTT
>PVKN010032948.1:0-12148 GCA_004027915.1 Capromys pilorides
CCTGCCTTTCCTTTGTTACCCAGGACTGTTTCTGCTATTCTATGTATCTTCTGGTTCTAGATAAATTTTAACAATGTTTTCTCTAGATCTGTGAGGTATACTAATGGTATTTTAATTGAGATTGCACTGAATCTGCATAACAATTTTGAGAGTATGGCCATTTTCACAATGTTGGTTCTTCCTATCCAGGAGCAAGGAATATATATCTTTTGAAATCCTCTTAAATCTCTATTGACAGAGTATTATAACTTACACTGTATAAATCTTTTATGTCCTTTGTGAGATTGATTCCTAAATATTTCATTTTTTTGAATGTCATTGTGAAAGGCATGGTTTCCATAATTTCTCTCTTGGTACCTTTGTTGTTTGTGCATAGTAATGTTATAGATTTTTGAGTATACTTTTTATCCTGCTGTGCTATTGAATATGGTTATTTAAATAATTTTTTAAAAATCATTGATTTATTGATTGGTAATCTGAATTTCTATAGGGTCTGTAGTGATTTCAATCTTTTCATTCCTCATTGCATGAATTTGAATTTTTTCTTTCCTTTTTTTTTTGGTGGGGGGGACCAGGGTTCAAACTCATGACCTTGCGCTTGCCAGGCAGGCACTTGTGCCATGGAGCTAACTCCCTAGCCCCTCTTTCCTTTTTTTTAATGAAGTTGGCTTGGGGCTTGCTATACAGCTTGGACATGTAGTGATCCTCCTGTCTCAGCCTCCCCATCACTGAGATTACAAGCATGTGCCACCACTCCCGGTTTCTGTGGCCAGCATGATATGGGGCCAGCACTGCATGCAGTACTGGGAATCAAATCTGGTTCCTTGCACTTGCCAGGCAGGTGTTTAGATTCATTGAGCTAACTCCCAGCCTACTGAATTTGGTTATTAAATCTACAAGTCGCTTAATGGAGGCTTTGGGGTCTTCTATGTACAGTATCATGTTGTCTGCAAATAATGATAGTTTCACGTCTTCCTTTCCAATCATGATCCCTTTTATTTATTTTTTTCTTGTCTAATTGTTCTGGCTAGTGTTGTTAGAACTGCATCGAACATGAAGAATGACAGTAGTCATCCCTGTCTTGTTCCTGATTTTAAAGTGAAGGCTTTCAATTTTTGTCCATTTAGTATGATGCTGGCTGTTGGTTTGTCACAGATGGCTTTTATCAGGTTGAGGTAAAGACCATTTAGTCCAAATTGCTGTAGAATTTTTATCATGAATGAATGTTGGACTTTGTCGAAAGCTTTTTCTACATCTATTAAGATGATCATGTGTTTTTTGTCTTTGGCTCTGTCAATGTGGTGTATTACATTTATGATTTTTCCATACATTATGGTATCCTTGCATCCCTGAACCCCATTTGGTCATAATGTATAATCTTCTTGATGATTTGCTACATTCCATTTGTTAGTATTTTATTGAGGATTTTTGCATTTATATTCTTTAGGGAGACTGGCCTGTAGTTCTCTTTTTTGGTTGGGTCCATCTGTGGTTTTGGTATCAGAGTTACTATTTGCCTCCAGGAACGAATTTAAGAGAATTGCCTCCCTTTCAATTTCATTGAAGAGTTTAAGAAGAGTTAGCATTTGGTCTTTCCTAAGTTTCTTGTAGAATTCAGCTGTGAATCTATCAGAAACTGGGCTTTTCTTTGTTGGTAGGTATTTTTATTACATTTTCTATTTAATTGACTGATATTGGGTTATTCAGAACTTTTATACTTTCTTGACTAGGCTTTGGTGGTTCACATGTTTCCAAGAATCTGTCCTTTTATTCTGAATTTTCCAACTTATGAGAGTAAAGATTTTCAAAATAACTATTGATAACCTTTTGAATTTCTATAGGATAGGAGTGATTTCAACTTTCACATTCCTCATTGCATGTATTTAATTTTTCTTTTCTTTTTAATGAGGTTGGCTCAGGGTTTATCACTTTTGGTTATTCTTTCAAAGAACCAACTCTTTTCACTCATTAATTCTTTGTATTATTTTTTTCATCTCCATCACATTTATTTCTGCTCTGATTGGGCTTTGGGCTTGACTTGCTTTTCTTTTTCTAGGAGTTTGAGGTATAGCACAAGATT
This sequence comes from Capromys pilorides, assembly GCA_004027915.1. Classification (NCBI taxonomy): domain Eukaryota; kingdom Metazoa; phylum Chordata; class Mammalia; order Rodentia; family Capromyidae; genus Capromys; species Capromys pilorides. Next base: position 2,081 of record PVKN010032948.1, read on the forward strand.
TTCTATTTGGTTATGTTTTCCTGACATGAGAACTTATCGCTATAAATTTCCCTCTTAAGACAGTTTTCACTGCATCCCACAGGTTCTAGTAAATTGTATCTGAATTTTTGTTTGATTGTAAATATTGTTTAATTTCTTACTTAATTTCATCTGTGATCCATTGATTGCTCAGGGGGGTATTATTTAGTTTGTATGCATTTATAGAGTTTTACTATTTCTTTTGTCAATAATTTCCAGTCAATAATCTTTTGTCAATAATTGTACTGGTCAGATAATATGCAGGGGATAATTTTGAATCCTTTGCATTTACTTAAGCATTTTCTATGTGCTAGCACATGATCTACTTTGGAGAGTATCCCATGTATAGCTTAGAAAAATTTGTATTCTGACACTGTTGGGTGGAACACTCTGTGAAGGTCTACTAAGTCCATTTCTTCACAAGTTTGATTTAGTTTTGTTATTTCTTTGCTTATTTTTTGCATAGTTGACCTATTTCTTTGTGTCAATGTGGTGTTAAAGCCCGGCCCCAGTACAATTATGTTATCGCTCATTAGATTTTTCATGTCTGTTAAAATTTGTCTTATATAATTGGGTGCTCATACATTAAGTGAATATATATTTATAACTGTTATCTCTTTCTCTTTCAGTTTTCCCATAACAAATATGTAGTGACCTTCTTCATTTCTTTGTATTGCACTTGGTTGGAAGTTGACATTATCAGCAACCAGAATAGCTACCCCTCTTTTTCTGGGTTTCACATGTTTTCCATCCTTTTACATTTGGTCTATCAATTTATTAATTTTTTGAGTTGAATGTGTTTCTTGTATGCAGCACATAGTTGTATTCTGCTTCTTGATCCAGTCTGCTAGTAGTCTGCTTCTTCTGATTGGTGATTTGAGGCTGTTTACATTGATAGTTATAACGTATGTATTGGCTTATCTTTGATGTGTTTTTTCCTACTATAGAATCACTTTTCCCCTTTGCTTAATTAATTTCTCTACTTAGTGGTCTCACCTGTTATTTTTGAAGTTATGGTCATCTTTCTCTCTGAAATAACTGTCAGTACTCTTTGTAGGGTTGGTTTGGTTGTCATGAATTTCTTCAGTTGTTCTTTGCCAATGGAAGTATCTCATTTCTCCTTTAAATTTTCAAGGTACGTAGATCTGAGTTGAAAGTTATTTCCTGTAAGGACCTCAAATATCTCACATCGAACTCTTCTTGATTTGATAGTCTGTGTTGAGAAATCAGCTGTGATTCTGATGGCCTTCCACCATAGGTGATCTGTTTCTTCTAACAGCTTTTAATATTCTGTTCTTTTGCTCAGTTTCTAGAATCTTTGTTATGATGTGTCTGGGTGAAGATTCATTTTGATTATGGTTACCTGGAGTTCTATATGCCTCATTTATTGTATATCAGATTCCCTTCCCATGCTTGGAAAATTTTCTGCTACTACTTCTGCAAGCACCCTTTTGGCCTTTTGTGTTAACTCCAGCTGTCTCATTGATACCTATTAATCTCATATTATTTTTCTGTGCATCATCTTGCAGCTATCATATGCTTGTTTCCTGGTTTCTTGTTATTTTTATGAGCTATTTCATGTTCACTAGTTACAATGTTATCTTCAAGGTCTGAAATTTTATCTCTTATTCAGTTTTGCCAGCTTTTAATGGAATTTTTTTTTTATTTTTAGGACAGGGTCTACAGGGTCTCACTACATGTAGATTGGGCTCATAGTGATCCACCTGTGTTCAGCCTCTCATGAGCTGGGATTACAGGTGCTTGCCACCATGCCCAGTCTCAATCGCTGAGTCAGTGCACCCTAGGGGCAGGGCCAGCACAGCAGGCCAAGGATTGAACTCCCAGCCCCTGCATCTGCCTAAGCAGGCACTTTAATCCATGAACTATTTGGCTAGCCCAATTTTAATGGAATTCTTAATGTCCTGAATATCTGTTTGAATCTGTTTCATGCATTCTAATTCTTTCATGTATTGTCCATTCAATGTTTCCATCATTTCTCCATTCCCTTCTTTTTTTTCTACCTATGTCTTCCTTATATACACTGAGCAATTCTTTCATGATTATTTCCTTTTTTTACTTGAGAGATTATTTCTGATCTTATTTTCTCCATAACCTGATGGAGTTGTTTCTGTACTTCAATTGCCATCATTTCAGAAATTTCAGGTGTGTGATTTCCAAGTTCTTCTATGACTTTGTCTCCTGGACTTGTTTTGGGTGGGCTAGAGGTCTGAGATTGCCTTTTGTTCCTTCCTTTTGTCATTTTTTAAAGCCCCCAATGTTCTCCCTGATTCTGCAGCAATAGCAGGTGGGTGGGATGCAGGTCAGCAAAGCTCTTGGGAGAGTAGGAGGGCAGGGAGGCTCACCAAACCTTCTGCAATGTGGGTTCAATGTGGCTTCCACCTCATTGAGCGGAGTGGTCAGCTGCAGCTCAAGAAGGATACAATGATAATGAGTGCAGGCCAAAGTTCTGCAAGGCTTTCTCGATGGTAGGCTGGCACCGGGTAGGGCTCCCCAATGCTCCCTCAGGCCCTTGTGTTAGTCGGGTCTCCCTGGAAGTGTTCAGGGCAAGGATGGGAGGCTGAGAATGCTGGTGGGATAGCTGAAGAGGGCAGGGCTAGGGCTGCTGAATCTCCCCAGTAGCCTTCAGGGTGAGGACAGGCAGCTGTGCTCAGCAGAACTCCAGCAGGAAGGTTTGGTGGGTGGGGCTAGCCTAATGTGTCTCTATTTTCATAATCTTATAAGAACTAGAAAAGTGTTAGAGTTCATTTCCTAATACTAACACCACACATGGGCTAAGTTGTAAGAAAAGTGTATTTTGATTCTAAATCAAAGATTTAGGGTTTCCACCTGTGATAGATTTTGGGATTTTGTTTGTTTTCTGTGATAGATTTTGTGCCAGTAGAGTTTTAAAGGGGCAGAAGTCATTGTACAGTGACAGGATACAAAGAAGGACTTATCTACATCTTCTGGTCTTTTTCTCTCTTCTTCCAAAGCCACTAGAATTCAACCTGGTACTCCATTCTGATGATTTCTCAAACCCTAATCACCTTGCAAGACTCCTGCCATTAAATATCACCTTCCTAGCATCTCACAATGGAGCTTCACCTCCAAAATGAATTTTGAGAGACAAACCACATTCAACCATAGCAGAGTGCTAGGGAAACTGAGGAACTAACTTGTGGTGAGCTTGGGATTGAACACAGGGCAGAAACAAACTTCTTTTTTTTCTTTTTTTTTTTTTTTAAATGTATCTGTTGTTGCAGAGTCTCACTACACAACTCAGAGTCATGGTGATCCTCCTGCTTTCAGCCTCTCCAGCAATGGGATCACAGGCATGCGCCACTACATCTGGACTCTGGCCAGACTGGGGGCAGGGCCGGCATGGCATATGGTGCTGGGGATTGAACATCGGTCTCTGCACTTACCTAAGCTTGCCTAAGCAGGCACTTTAGTCTGCTGAGCTAGCTCACTGGCCCACAAACCTTTTTCTGGATGCCCTTGTCCTGCATGTCCTGGTTGAGTCCTCCATGGAGACAAAGCTGTCAGCCATTATTAGCACTGAGTGCACGTGTAGCCGGGTACCAGGCACTCCTCTGCCTGTCCAGCTCCCACTATATACCGAGTGCTCACTGGTAGGAGGAGCCATGGGGATGGGGTGTGCTGCGGAGCTCAAAGGTAGAACAGGCACCACCCCAACTCTTTATATACACATTTTTGAGGCTAGGTCTCACTACTTTGTGCAGGCTGGTCTCAAGCTCCCATGTAATCCACCTTCCAAGTGGCTGAAATCAGATGTGAGGGTAATCTGGCTGTGACATGTCACCCCATCCATCATCAGGATTGATTGGGCTGACCTGGCTGGCGAGGTGAGTGTCTCCTTCCTCTCTGACACTGCACTTGCACTCTCCTGAAGCTGCACGTGGATGAAGAGAGAGAGCCCTCCCAAGAGAGGAGAACCGTTCCTTGGTCAAGGACATTCGAGGAGCTGAGCACTTCCCATAGAACCATCAACAAGCCTCCAAGTTTCTCAGGTTGCAAGCATGCAGCACCACCAATCTTCACCCATGTGGGAGATCAAAAGAATTTGTTAGAGATTCTTATTCTTTCCATGGTAGATTGCTAAGATCTTGCTTCTTTCAGAAGAGAGCCTTAAGGCTGGGCGTGGAGGCGCATGCCTGTAATCCCAGCACTTGGGAGGCTGAGGCAGGAGGATCAATGTGAGTTTGAGACCAGCCTGGGCTACAAAAATAAGCTCAAGGCCAGCCTGAAATGCATAGCAAGACCCTGTCTCATAAAGACACACACACATACACACACACACACACACACACACACATACACACACACACACACACACAAAACAGAAGAGAGCCTTAGGAAAGACTAAACTACCAATTATAATGCTGTATATTCAGACAGTTTTGCTTTGGAAAGAGCCTGGCAGTGTTTAGGGAGGAGTGGAGTGGAGGTGGAACTCCCAGGGGAATATGATTCCTTAAAGAAATGGTTCCCTTTGAGAAGATGATTGACACATTGTGTCAACTTGAGAAGTTTAAAAGTTGAACTAAGCAACTAAACAAGGGGTCAGGGTCCTCAATTTATAAACATCCTCATTCTGTGCAAGAAGATGGCATGCAGATGGTGTACTACACCTGCCCTAGGGAGTGCCAGCCTGCTTACACTAGAAGGGTGGAAAACAGGCTTGGTCCCCCCTTTTTGCTCTTGTTGCTTTTTGCTGTCTTCTGCTGCCATGGCCCATGCCATGCCATCCTGCCTCAGAGCCAGCTGCTTATGGCCTGAAACCTCCACAAACAGTAAGCTAAATATATCATTCTCTCATTGCCTGTGGGTGCCAGGTATTTTGTCTCAGCAACCAGAGGAAAATAAATAAGAGGGTAAGCTTAACATATGTGACACTGAATACCACTTGATAGAAATGAGTTTGAGGCTGAGCATAGTAGTGCACATCTGTAACCCAAGCATTCAGGAAGCTGAGGATTGCTTTGAGTTGGAGGCCAACCTGGGTTACAAAGTTAGTTCAAGCCCAGCCTGAATTACACAGCAAGACCCTATCTCAAAATGATAGGGAAAAAAAGGTTACTTTGTAAAAGTGAAAGCATTCTAAAATTAAGGAATTAAAACTGTTATTCTCAGCACTGAGCAAGGCTAAACCAGGAGGAAGTTCAAGCACCACCTGGGAAATTTAATAAGATTTAGCTGAAAGAAAGGAAGGGAAAGAAAGGGAGTGGAGGGGAGGGGTGGGGAGGGGAGGACAGGGGAGGGCAGGGGAGGGCAGGGGAGGGCAGGCGAGGGCTTAAGGCTGGAGATGTTTCAGTATCCAGTACTGATTAAAAAAAAAAAAAAAAAAAAAGAGGGCCAAGTATGAAGCATAGTGGTTTACAACAGTAATCCCAGAACTCAAGAGACTTACGCAAGGTGATAACCACTAGTACAAGACCAGCCTGGACTACATAGCCAGACCCTGTCTCTACAAACCAATAAGCAAGGTTAAACTATGTCCTTTTAAAATTCAGTAAGAAATTATATGGATGTAGCAAAATACAAAGTCCTGTTCCTACTGTTCCCTTAAGGATGTAACTTGCCTCCTCCCCACTGTTTTTTGTTTCTTTGTTTGTTTTTGTGGGACTGGGGTTCAAACTCATGACGTTGCCCTTGTCATTCAGGCACTTGTGCCACGGAGCTATCTCCCCCTATGTATTTTTAAAGCTATATACAGAACATTTACAATCATATCAGAATAAATATAAATTATTAAGCTTTAGGCCTGAAGGCAGAGTGGCACAGTGTTTGCCTAGTATGCACAAATATAAACAAACAAAAAACTGCTTTTTTTCATTGACTACACATGTAACCTTAAGAAATGCATGTTTCAAGTGCTTATTTGGAATACTTTGTAATTTAGAACGAACAAGTATCTTAGTTACTTTTTACTCCTTGCTGGGACAAATACCCTACACTCAAAATGAAGGAAGGAAAGGTTTATTTAGCTCACAGTTTGTGGAGGTTTCAGTTCATACTCTGCTGGCTCCAAAGCGGCAGAAAACAATGAAGAGCAGAGGAAGAGCAACAGCTCTGACATCCCTGAAGTCTCCCTCTTCCAAATTCTGTGCGGTGCACAGCTGCAAAGATCAAGCTCCTCCAAAGACAGGACTTCTCCAAGGAAGGGGGCAGGGCTGGGCCATGCAGGAAGCAGCCAAGGCAGGGCCGGGCTAGGCTGATCACACAAAGTCTTGCTCAACTCTTTTTTATACCCTTTTGGTTCTGAATCCCTCTGGGGTGGCCAGTCTGGCCCTGGGGGTGGAACCAATCACATCCCAGGGCAGGCCCTCCGCATCCTTCAGGATGGGGCCCCCACAGCCCGAAACCAGCCCAGCCCATCCAGCCAAGCTTCCTCAGGTTGACACAATGTATCAACTACCACAACAGGCTCTCAGATCTTCTCGTGCACCAGAAACAGGCATAGAGCTCAGCACAATAAATTATTTAAATACAAAAAATAGGACCTTCTCATTTCTCCTAACACACAACCCAAAGCCTCCTATGGGAACTGTTCAACAAATACTTGGGTTAATTACGGAAGACCTATTATAGCCCACAAAGTAACAAAAATATTGTACATTCCCAACTAGTGTACTAAGAGGTACAGTACTATCTACACTGATTTTAAACTAAAAGGAAAAAAATTAAGCTTTAAAAAAAATTATGTATTTTTGTACAGGGTCTACAGGGCCTCACTACATAGATCAGACTCCTAGTGATCCTCCTCTTTTCAGCCTTCTAAGTGCTGGGATTACAGGCACACACCACCACACCCAGTCTCAGTAGCTGTCTCAGTGTACCCCAGGGGCGGGGCCGGAAAAGCCTGCGGAGGATGGAAATTTATTCACTGTGCCTGCTAAGCAGACTCTTTAGTACACTGACTGAGCTATCAGGCCGGCCCAAATAATCATTTTGTAATTCACTTTAGATGTTGTTGCTGAGCAAAAAAGCACTGTTAAAACCGACTCCCTACATGATCACATCCAAGATTCTGTTTACTCTGGGCTGCCACCAGTCATGACTGTTACGTTCAACAAATATTTGTGGAACTTCCGTTATACATGAAAAGCACACAGATTTTTTTTTTTTTTTTTTTCAAATTCAGTCCTGGGAAGCAGTTCCAACCCTGTGCACCAGGGGGTGCTGGAAGCAAGCACAGAGGCGTCGTGGACGGCAGCAAAAGGCGACCCCTGTCAGCACTCAGGCCCACCTTCTAATGTGAAGACTGTGGGAGCACTAAACTGCAGGCCAGAGAGAATCAGTTTGGCATACGAATGGTTGTAATATAAGGGAATGAAACTCCCAACCTGAAAGGTACCTTGGACAAGTTAGTGTTCTCTAAAGCTGAAAAATGAATTTTAGAAATAAACTGAGGTTAAGAGAAGAACATTTATTGGGGAAAGAAAGCTCCTGTCCTAAAAAGGGACAATGAGGGAACCCAAGATGGTTGGCCCAGGAAGCTGCCTCTTCCAGAGACTTTACTAGAGTAAAACCATGTGGTGAGGTGGGTCTAAAGTGGAAAACATGGGAACTTGCTTAGGTGGGCATGAGGTGAGACAAAACTATGGTCAACCAATGAGATTGCACCACTGCTTAGGAAAAATAGGTTAAACACAGAAACAAATGGGGAAGCGAGTCACGTAGCAAGCGGGTACAAATATAGAACAGGAGTTTATCTGGTAGCCAGCTGGCAGCAGTTGGATTAGTGACTTTTCCTGGCTTCCTCAAGGTCCAATCCCAGATGCTTTTCTTTAGGGAGATCAGCATTTGTTCAATCTTTGGTTTTTAGGTCTGGCCCACAGCAGGAGCATCCGTCTCTCTCACAGTTGCAAGGTGTCTTGTCTTCAGTGCTGTCTCCTTGTGGGCTTGGCCCTGTGTGACTGCATATAGTTTTGGGGTTTTTGTTGTTGTTGTTTTGTTTTGTTTCTTGTATTTTAGGGAAGGGTCTACAGGGTGTTCAGGGTCTCACTACTAGACTGGACTCATCGTGATCTGCCTGTTTACAGCCTCCCAAGAGCTAGGATTATAGGCAAGCGCCACCACACCCAGTGTCCATTGCCCTCGGTGTGCCCAGGGTTGGGCTAGCATGGCAGGGGATTGAACACCTGGCCCCTGCACCTCCTTGAAGACACTTTAATCCACTGAGCTATTTGGCTGGCCCTGCATATAGTATTTCTATCTAATTCAGCTGTCTATAACAGATGGATGGATGGATGGATGGGTGTATGGGAGGATATTGTATTTCCCCTGAAATTACCTAAATAAATTTTTCTTGAAACCAAATGAGAGGGCCAGCGAGATAGCTCAGTGGTCTAGAGCGCCTGCTCAGGCAACCACAGGGACCCCCAGCACCACATGCTGCACCAACCCCACCTGTGGGGCAGGCTGAACCAGCCATACATAAATAAAGTTTTTTTAAAAAGAGAAAGAAATCAAATGATAATGCATTACAATTAAAGCTCAAAAGCAGTTCTCATCTACATTGTCTACCTAGAAAACATACACACCAAGTGCCAGGAATCTTGATCATTTGTTTGTTTGTTTTTGAGACACAGTTTGGCTACCATAATTCAGGGTGGCCTAGAACTCACTGTGTAGTCCCAGGTGTAGTCCACTGTGTAGTCCACCACACCTGCATCTTCTCAGTCTTGTTCATCTTTCCAGCACTGTTCCATCTTGGCTGGCCTTAATACTCCTGACCCTGTTCCCCCTCCAAGGTTCTCAGCACCCTGTTCTCAGAGCCTTTCCCTGTCCCAGACCAAACCCACTGCCATCCCTTCCTTGTCCCCCTGGCCTGGCCACCACCACAGCTCTTTGTCCCCAGGCCGCTGCATTGTACAGCTCTGCTGCTATTGTGACCAGTGGTTTCACAGAGCATATTTTCATGGTTCATGTCTGTTCTGTCTTTTGCTGAATCTCTTTCATTTTTAAAAGCCAACTAATATTCCACTGCTGCTGGTATAAATATTCAAGGCACCAATGTCACAGCGAAAGTAGCTGTATCAATATCACTTTACATGTATAGTTTCAATGCAAAGTTGTAAATCATCAAAGTATTTTCATTTTTATCCTTGGAATACAAAAATTAATGTTTGTGAAAGAAACTGCAAATATTAAGGTTTTGTGGTGTGTGTATATGGATGTGGTTTGTGGTTTTTAGGGGTGGGGTTATTGCTGTTGTCTTGCCTTTTGGAGACAAGGTCTCCCTATACAGCTCAGGCTGGCCTTGAGCTCATTTTGTAGCTCACAGTCTCCAACTCTCAACAGTCCTCCTGCCTCAGCCTCCCAAGTGCTGGGATTACAGGCGTGAGCCACCATGCCCAGCTCAAGAAGTTTGAGTGCTCCAGAGAAATAAAAATAAATAGAAACCATTCCTGGGTTTCTTGAAGAACAGGAAAAGAGAAAAGAAAATTAAAACACAAACCTTTTGGAGTACTATTTCTCGAATTTAAAGAGCAAGGTCTACATAACCACCTACTATGTAACTCACTTTCAAGTCCCCCAGAGGAAGCTGCACCATCTGCGCTTGGACAGCGTCCTCCTCTTCTGGGACACGAGGTTTTTCAGGGCAAGGATTGGGACCAACATGTCTGTTCGGATGGGCCCAAAGGATCCCGCGGGCTCAGCCTGCGGACCGAGCCTACCAAGATGCAAGTCCTGCCAGAGTGCCGCCACGCATGGAGTACTACAGTCCCGACCCCCTCACTGTTCGCACAGATGTGGCGACCCTACGCGGCACACAGCCCCTAACCCCGCGCCACGGGCCTCGCCCGAAGCCTGCGTCCCTTTCCACGTGCGCAGACCCCACCCGCCCGGCTGGGGGCGGGAGACCGACGCGGATCAGGCCAGACTCGGAGGGCAACCGGACGAAGAAGCAGACTGAGGACCTAGCCCAGCAGAGCTGCACATCCTGGGGCAGGGGGTTGCGGGGTGGAAAGAGGGGCGCAGGCGGGCAGGCGCGGGGAGACAGCGGGCAGGTCGGCGGTAGGG
>PVKN010032949.1:0-12119 GCA_004027915.1 Capromys pilorides
GAACCCCGAGGCCACGACCTCAAAGGCCACTGCCAAAGCCTCCGTGGAAGCTCTCATGCCAGGGCCTCCCATGCCAGGGCCCCCGGGACCTCCGGCCCCTCCCACTGCACCAGTGTCATCCACCATTTGGTGTTTCCCAGAAAAAAAAGGGGGCACAGGAATTGATCACGGCTTAGTGGCCAGCTGTCACAGGGGCTCTGTGGGTTTCACATGACCAGCGGGGACTGAGACTCCCTAGTCCAGCTCTTTCACCCAGTATTTGGACCTCAGAAGGAACTGGTTAATTCGCATTTTTATTTCCTCAAAGTTCAAGATCTCAGTGGGGAGTGGGCTGCATTCCATGTTGCCCGAGGAAATTCACTGTTTGCCCAAAGCCCTAGCTCACCATCTGTTCTTCGTTCTTATCCTTCTGGCCAGTCACTCCACTGTGTCTCTAGCCCTTCCATTAGCTAGCTGTTGTTGTATGTTATGAGTTGGTGCCGAAAGAAACAACAAGAAGACTCAATGAAGGTAGCTTCAGAAGACCCACTGAGGTGCGTCCCTCAGTGGGCACAGAACCCCAGAAGCAACTCAGCTTTATTTTGGGCTAGTGAACGTGATCTCGTGCAGAATCACTTTAGTAAAGGAGAACCACGATCATGTCCTCTATTGGCTTCCACCTTTTCCCTGTCACCAGGTTTACACAAATGTTAATTGTTAACACTCCAAGCAGGGGAGGAGATAGCAAACAGGGAGCCAGCAGGTGAAGCTGCTATCTGCCTCCTGAAATCCCAGCTTTCCGGGATTCCCAGGTAACAGACTGCAGCTGTCCATGGGCTTTGTTTATTGCTCTCCCCTTCTTGAGATGCTAATTAGGCTTTCTGCCCTACAAGCTGCCTTACTCAGGAGCACACTAAATAAATGAGATGAAAATCTAGTGGGTGAAATAATACTCAAGGGAAAGTTCCTAAAGAAGTAAACAGGAAACTATGCTAAGAATATGGAGGAGAAAAGTTACAGTAAGAGACCACAGAAAGCAGACAGTGTCTCCTGCCTCAGCTTGCTTGCTTTTATGTTTAGTGTTGTCATAATTTGAACTCATTACTATACAACAGAAATCCCTGCATGTTAACAATTGCCCTCTTTCCAAGGGAGATAAGGTCGATGTTGGTGATCTGGGCAATGTGCTAAAGAAGAGGGGGCTCAGCTCTAAGCCCAGCTCCTGCTGCTGGGAGCCTTGGACGCACCGCCACCATTCTATGCTCAAGCTCCTCTGGAAAGCAGGAGGGAGTCCTGCCCCCTCTTCCCCATCAGAGCTCTTGCAAGGACCCAGGGGCAAGGTGAACCTAAGGCCCTTCACAGGAAAAGGCACAAAAACGCAGCAGGAGTGGGAAGGAGTCCCTGAGGCACCGGACAGCTGGGGCTACCATGCCTTCAGCCATGGTGACTGTTAAGACATATTTCAGAAGGAAAAGAAAAAAAAAACAGCATTACTGGGAATGGCTATTATGCAATGGCAGGATTAAGGCTGCCATTCTGCTCCTTGACGTGTGAACAAGGCGTTGTGTCGTCTTCCCAAGTAATTCCATCATAATATGGACAAAGAGAGTTTTACTCATACGTAAAGAAGGTCTCCCGCCAGGAGTTGTGGTGCACACCTGTCATCACCACACTCAGGAGGCCGAGGCAGGAGCACCGCTGATGGCTGGAGACCAGCCAGGGCTGCCTGATGGGTTGAAAGCCAGCCTAGAGCAAGATTCCATCTGCAAAAATTGAACCAAAAAATTCTCATTAGAGAAGGTTCTCAGAAAACTTTGCTGTCACCCCATTCTACCAGTGTCTTGGTCCTGGTAGCTTCCTAAGCTGCCATTCTTCCTTGGGCATATTTGAAGAAATCACGGTCGCTAATGCACCGTGGCAGCAAGTGTAGAAGTGGGCTGAGTTATAAGCTAGCTTGAATGACTCCATTTTGTACTACTTTAGGAGCTGCTTGTCCTCTAGCTCACCCTGCCCCACCATAAGCCAAGGAATGCGCTAAGCCTTTTAGAGACAAGATGAGACCCCAGGTATCCCAATGCTCAGACCAAAAATTGACTTAACCCCTACCCTAGTTGACACGAGCCCTCCTACTCTGCCTTTGCCTTTGTTTAGTCCAAACTCTATTCTTTTATTTGACCAAAACTTTGTATTCCCCCTTGACGTAAGCTGACTCTGCCACCCTTCTCTGTAACAAACTTTGTGTTTTGTGATTGCTATATTGTAAAATGTTGTTCTCTCTATAAACCCTGACCCTGGTCATAAATGTTCTCCCTAATTGCAGGCATGCCTGGTACTGGGTATCCAAGAGCAAAGGGCAACTCCTGGACCCCGCAGCATCTCCTCTCTCTCCCTAACCCAGGCGCCAACTATCCTACCTAATTGCAGACTCAGAGACAATTCCTAAATCTTGTGAAGTTTCCCTCTCCAATCAGAGACAACTCCTAAGTTTCCCCCTCACCCCACCCCCAGGCTGTGGTTGCTCTCTTTTAAAATCCTTTGTCCCCTCTCAGGGGGCAGCGCCATTCTCCTGACCCACAGGAGAGTGTGGCCACTGAGCTCAGCTAAATAATAAGCGCTCCAAATTTTTGCTTTTGGGTCTTTGTTTTCTTCGTGACATGCAACATGCTGCGAGGCCGGTTGTCTTCCTCATGATTCACCGATCCCGCGATTCTTCATCCACGCTTACTGCAGCGGAAAGAGAGAGCTTGGTGGTGAGGCAACCCTTTCCCTTCCCAACTCGGCTACTGTCTGTGGTCATCTGAAGGCCGCGCTTTGTTCTCCACCTCGAGTGATGCTTGATCCCAGAGACAGCGTCTTCTATCTCTTGGCATTATTTATGGTTCTTATTTCCATTCTCTTGTTTCCTAAGGGAAAAAAGTCTGTGTTAATGAGCTAGAAACACTTATGGAGAACCTGGAACTTGAACTTGGAAAAGAGGATTACAAAGACCTACTACAGCATCTGCCTGTTGACGGTACTTCAGATATCACCATTTGTGGGAGAAATATTTTATGTGGCTTGGATTTGCTTTAGTTTGGTTTTGAGACAGTCTCACTAGGCAGCCCAGGCTGGGCTTGAACTCCTGGTCCTCCTGCCTCAGCCTCTCCAGTGCTGGGAATATAGATGTGAACCCCACACACCACCTCAAGGAAAAATCTTACAGATTCTGTGTGAGGATTTCTGAAAATAAATTTATTTTTATTATTATTATTTTTTTTTTTTTTGGTCTTTTTGAGACAGGGTCTCGCTATGCAGTTCAGGCTGACCTTGAGCTCACTTTTGTAGCCCAGGCTGGTCTTGAACTTGCACTGACCATCCTGCCTCAGCCTCCCAAGTGCTGGGATTACATAAAATTGTTTTTGATCTCTTTGAAAAGCTCATGAAATATTTGAAACATATATACAAACAAAGAGCAAGGCCAGTGAGATAATTTTTTCCTAATCCAACAATGTAAGGTGTTCTTGGAGATAGAGGCTATGGGGGGAGGGGAGTTGTTGTTGACAGGGTCTCACTGTATAGTTCAGGCTGGCCTCGAACCCACTGTGTAGCCCAGGTGCCCTCCACCTCCTGTCGCCGCCTCAGGCTCAGAGGCCTGCACTGCTGCTTAATTCCACCATTGACATTCTTTCCTCTGTTTAGCTAAAGTAATGCAAAGCCTTAATTAAATGGGGTAGGTTATGCCAGGTAGTATAAGAAAACTGAGACATAATCCCTGGTGCAAATACGGCGCTCAAGGATGAAATGGGGAACAGACACAAAACACAGAATGAGAACATCATGTGCTGTGGATGTTTAATGAGTAGCTGCTTATACAAACAAATTCCAGGTTTCAGATCCAATCACAGCTACTGAAATATGCCTCTGTATGGGTCTGAAAGAAGAGCTTACTAAACAGCTATTGTTGAATTAATTAATATTAATTAAATATTAGTAATTAATTTAATATCAATTAAATTAATATTAGTTAAATAAACATTCAGAGCAGGGCATGGTGGCACATGCCTGTAATGCCAGTATTAGGAAGACTGAGGCAGGATGATTGCCATGAGTTTGAGGCCAATCTGGGCTGCATAAGTGAGACCCTGTCTCAAAAAAAACAAAAACCAAACAAACATATAAATAAATGAACAGTCATTTTTTAATTTACGTCTTGATCTTTCTCTTTCCTCTATTTCTTGTTCGAGTTAGCAGAAAACAAAATGAAAAATACCAAATTTCAACCCTTTACTTTACAACTTAAGTTTTTCATATTGCTTTTCTAAGAAAAAAAAAAATGGTTTCTATATTAGAGTTTTCTTTTCTTACAGAGAATAAAATGGTTGATTTAAATGAGGTAATAGATGAAGCAAACACATTTACAGGTGAGTAAGAAACTATGGTGGAAAAGACCCTAATTCTATACAGAAAACAAGTGGGGATTCTTTCAAGTAGTACTTTTCTCTTTTGGCTATTAACAACATGCAAAACTGAGTGTCCTATTTTTTTGTTGTTGTGTTGTATTATCATGTGATATTGTTTCCTGAGGCAGGAACTTGCTGTGTAGTTGTTCAGACTGGTCTTGAACTCATTGTGTAGCCCAGGCCAGCCTCAAATTCACGGTGATCCTCCGGCTTCAGCCTCCCAGGGCCGGGCCTACAGGCGTGCGCCACCACGCCTAGCCTGCCCTGCACATTTAGTTAAATGTTGTTTTGTAATCTCACTCTTTGACTTAGGATTTTTTTCCTGTGTAGACCTATATTACATAATATTTGGAACAATTTGTTCACATCACCACTGTCTCACCAACCGAAAGATTAGTCTTTAGTGTCAAACTCAGAATGACACCTCTGGAGTATGCTTCCTGTCTAAAGATCCCATAAGTCAGGCAACATGACAGCATCTGACCTGTCTTTAGCATTACGTGGGCTTCCATCATTTTGAATGAAAGATATACATTCTTTTTCTACCTCAAAGCTATGCATCACACGTCCCATGAATGTATATAGTTTATTTAATATGTGTAATTTTAAATTTTGCTCTTCTAACTGAGGACGATGCCACAGAGGCGATTCTTTTCATAGTTTGAACTCGTTACTCCACTGCAGAAATCCCTACATGTTAACAACTGCCCTCTTCCCAAAGGAGAGAAGGTCGATGTTGGCCATCTGGACCCTATGCTGAAGAAGATGGGTCTTGTGCTCACTGGCGAGGACCAGCAGAAGCTGCGAGAAGCCCTCTCCATCCACGGTGAGCATGATCAGCGCATCCTTTGAAGCTTGGATCTAGGGGTTTGGATGTGAAAACTTAAATTATACCTACATATGTCCAGCAAAACCGACTTGGGAGACATAGTTCTCACACTGGAAGAAATTCTATCGCCCGTCCTTGTCACTTGCATTTTAACACAGAACGTGAACACCTCTTGCCGGTCTCTAACTCCCAGGCTAAATGTTTCTGTAGTCCTGGGAACACCATCTGATCTACATCCTGACCAAGGAGAAAAGTCATCCCAGAGAAGAAGACAAGGAAGGGAAACAGAAATGGGCAATCAAGACTGCTTTTCGTTCAACTGAGTAGAACTGTATCAGTGAAAGCATTCTTTGTGTTTTGGTTTATTCTTGTTTATTTGTTTGTCTTCTTGAGACAGGATCTCACTATGCAGTTCAGGCTGGCCTTGAGCTCACTTTGTAGCCCAGGCTGGTCTCAAACACCCAAGCATCCTCCTGCCTCAGCCTCCTGAGGGGTAGGATTACAGGCATGAGCCACACGCCCCGCTTGTTTTGGTTTATTCATATAGGAGAGCAAAAACAGAACTTCCAAACAACCCAAAACTTCCGGGGTTACTTTTCCCTGTCATTATGTGTGCTGTGCTGTCTTTTTACTCTTCTCATGATTGAACCCGTATCCTGACTCCCATGTCTTCCAGCTGACGGAAAGGTCCATGAGAAGAGATTGCTGAAAAGAGTCAAGGACCTCGATGGTGAGTGAAAAGCGCGGTAAGGGACAACAGAAAGCCCTTGCACCGGCGTTTTCCTTTAGCTGTTCCAGCTGGCCTGCCCTCTCAGGGATTCAGTGTTATGTTGGAATCAGTCTGCTTGAAGCACACTTTTTCTCTTTTCTGTATTTAGCACAGGGTCTGCAGGGTCTCCCTCGTAGATCAGCCTCCTAGCAATCCTCCTGTGTTCAGCCTCCCAAGCGCTGGGATTATGGGTGCACGCCACCACGCCCAGTCTCATTGGCCCTCTCAGGGGACCCTGGGGGCGGGCCTGCACAGCACTCCTGGGAATCAAACCTTGGTCCCTGCATCTACCTAAGCCGGTGTGCTTTATTCTGCTGAGCTGCTGGCCAGCCCTTAGGCACACTGACTTTCGAGGCTACCCATCATTATATTACCGTGCACACTGGAACGCTGACTCCTGTTCGGCCGCAACTGCGCACTGCTGTCTGATAACTTCTCATGGAAAGCAAGCAGGCCCTGGACCAGCCAGGGAAACAGGCTGCCTCCACTTCCTATGCTAGCTCTGCAGGAATAATGGCTTTTTAATTAAAGAACTTAAAGGAAAACAATAGAAACAAAGTTTTATAAAAGGAAAGGGGAAGAAGGATCAAAGAGAAGGGAAAGGAATGGAGAAAAAGAATTAAGATATAATATGTACCCACCAAGGTTGGCTGCAATGAATCTGATCATTGTGTATGTTGAAAATGTAGTAATAAAATTAATTTTTATGAAATAATAATTACCTATTTTAGTTTCTAATTAGAAACAATGTATTTTAGGGCCAGCCAGATAGCTCACTGGACTAAAGTGCCTGCTTAGGCAGACACTGGGACTGGGGTTTGATCCCCCCAGGTGCTCTGAGATGGCCATGGAGACTGGGCGTGGTGGTGTATGTCTGTAATCCCAGCACTTGGGAGGCCCAACACAGGAGAATTGCTCGAGGCCGATCGTGTAGTGAGACCCTGTAGACCCTGTAGACCCTGTCCTAAACACAGAAAGATAGATAGATAGATAGATAGATAGATAGATAGATAGATAGATCAGTACTCACACTATTGCATATCCTTTGTTCCTAAGGACCACGGGTCAAAGTCAAAAAAGTGGAATCTCTTTTGGAAAATATGGGAATTAAAATTGAAGATGAAGAACTTGAGGAACTAACGACCCAACTCTCACCCGACAGTGAGTATCATAGATGTCACCATACACTTCACAGAAACAGGA
Source organism: Capromys pilorides (assembly GCA_004027915.1). NCBI lineage: Eukaryota > Metazoa > Chordata > Mammalia > Rodentia > Capromyidae > Capromys > Capromys pilorides. The sequence goes on from PVKN010032949.1 coordinate 7,220, forward strand.
GGCAATTCTGCCGGATCCACGGAGGCGGCCTTTTTAGTATCATTGAAACACATATGAAAAGGAAGGTGTAGCCCTGACCCAGAAAGTAAGGCTGCCTTCAAAACTGTCTTTTTTTTTTTTTTTTTTTGCGGGACCAAGGTTTGAACTCATGACCTTGCACTTTCCAGGCAGGCACTTATGCCACAGAACCATCTCCCCAGCCCCTTACCTGCCAGATTCAGTGACGCCCGGGATCACCAAGTTCTTCTGTTTGTGTTTTGTTTTGCAGTATCAGGAGTCAAACTCAGGACTTGCAGACAGGCACTCAGACCGCCGAGCCATCTCCTCAACCCATCCACCAAAATTTTAAGAAGCCTTAAGAATAATGAATTGAGGCTGAGGAGATAGCTCAGCAGATTAAGCGCCTGCCCGGCAAGTGCAAAGACCTGGGTTTGATCCTGAGTACCACGTGCCATGCCAGCATGCCACGCCAGCCACAGAGACTGGGCATGGTGGTACACGCCTGGAATCCCAGGACTAGAGAGGCTGAAACAGGAGATCACTACAAGTCTAAATAAATAAATAAGGTTTTAAAAAAAGAACAATAAATTGAGCTGAGTGTGGTAGCACACCCCTGGGATCCCAGCACTCTGAAGGCTGAGGCAGGAAGACCACTGCAAGTTCAAGGCTAGTGTGGACTACCTGGCAAGAGCTTATCTCAAAAACACAAAACAAAAGACTAATAAATCGGGGAAACCATTGAAAGGACATTTGAAGAAAAAAATTAAGAAGTCAAAGGTTACAGAGAAAAGGTTACAAAGCAAATTGCTAACAGCCCCGATGCAAGAAGAGGAGTCCTCCAGAGACCAGGAGCAGGAGTGCAGACTCACAGCTGTGCAGAGGCAGAGGCACAAGGGCCGAGAGTTCAAGGCCAGCCTGTGCTATACAGTTAGTTCAGAGCTGGCCTATACCACAAAGCAAGGCCTTGGTTCCATCAATCAGTCAACTAACAAGCAAACGAGCTGGGAGTGTTGCTCAGGGGCCAACACTGACCTCGCACGCGCAAGGTCTGAGTGCCAAAGAAAAAGACCAAAAACTTTGTTAATTGAAAAGAAACATAATAAATAAGCATATAGGTGATTCATAGAAGAGCAAATGTGATGTAAATGCCCAATAATGTATGAAAAGATATTTAATCCCAGCAGTAATCAAAACAAAATGCAACACACAACCATTTCTATTCCTTGGACTAGCAAAAAATTGATAATAATCTAATTTTGATAACAGCATCGATTAGATATCCTTGTGGAAATATTCTCTACCATTAACTAAGGAGAAAGAGAATCTTCCCTGATGAATCCAATACATTCCTTAACTGTAGTGCCCAACAGTTATTTTAGTCATAGTCCCTACTGTGCCACAACCTTGCTGAAAAATAAATTAACTCCACTTAACCTTAGATTCCTCATATGTAAAATGGGGAGGTGAAATGAATCATTCCCTCCGGTCATTTCTCACTGTTAAATTAACATAGATAATTAGGTGCATGTAAATTACCTAACACCACCCAGAATACTCAGTAAATATTAGTGACAACCTATGAATACATTTTGCTTACTATAAAACTATGATATAAAAGAATTTTTGGTTATGAATTTTATGTAAAATAATTACAAATAATTAGTAAAATATTATAATTGTTATATAAATAAATGGGACGTTTTACAGGAAATAGCATTAGACTCATTGCCTTCTCTCCCCACCCCTCCTGTTTTTGCTCTCAACAGTTTCATTATCCTCCTCCTGTCTAAGGGGCTGTTGACTACACTGCCTACAGACTCCTCCAGAAGCCTAATGAGTAGATCAGTTATGAGTCCATTTTAAGCTATACACAATTACAAGAAAGCTAATCATATCAAAACATAGTTATTAAAACATTTACAATATAAGCTGTTGGTATTAAATTAAAACTTTTTTTTTTTTTTTTTTTTTTGGTGATACCAGGGATTGAACTCAGGACCTTGCACTTGCCACCCAAGCACTTACTCTGCTAAGCTATCTCCCTGTCCCCCTAAATTAAAACATTTAACAAGCTCTAGTAGCAAGTCACATTTTCAGATGGCCCTGAGTGCACACATTTCAATATGTTTCCAACAATATCACAGTGACGTGAAAATGTCAGTGATTTGTATTAGTAGCAAAAGTTACAGATTCTGTCACTACTACTACTTGCCTAAATTAATAATTGAGGAAAATAAAGTTAAATTTAAGTTAATTGTTAGTGAAACAAAAGCATTGACTTGGCTATTCAAACTCCAAGAGTCCCTGAATTCTCATAATATAGGATGCCTAAATCCCAGGTTAAGAACCTCTGACTTAAGAGGGACAGTGAGATAGCTCAGGGAACTAAAGTGCCTGCTTAGGCAAGCTTAGGCAAGCACAGGGACAGTGGTTCTGACCCCCGGCACCACAGGCTGTGCCAGCCCAGCTCCCGGGGCAGACTGAGCCAGCCAGAGTCCTGGTGTGGTGGTGCACGCCTGTAATCCCAGCACTGGGGAGGCTGAAAGCAGGAGGATCTCCACGTGTCGGAGCTGCGTGGTGAGACCCTGCAACAACCAAATACATTAGAAAGAAAGAAGGAAAGAAAGAAAGAAAGAAAGAAAGAAAGAAAGAAAGAAAGAAAGAAAGAAAGAGCTCCTGACTTGGGCTGTGGGTATAGCTCAGCGGACCTGTCAAGTGCAAGGTCCTGAGTTCAATCCCCAGAGCCCCTGGTCATCCTACGCAACCATGACTCCCTGTTCCTGGACCTGTTCTTCCGCAGTCCTCTTCGATGCCTTCACTACTGTTCACTTGGCAGTGACCTTATCCACCCCTGTTTCTTTATCATCCTCAAAATCTCCTGTCAAGTAGGTTCAATACCTTTGTAGATTATTTTTTATTACCTTCATTTGGTTTTGAAGAATTATGGCATAATATGACCCTAAATCCTAATTTTTGGTAATGCTCATCTTCTCACTGGTTTCTACATAAAAGTTTGCTATGTGCTGCCCTTTTTTCCATTGTGGTAACAAGAGTTTTTAGCTTGGTTTTATATAGTTATAGTGCATATATGAAGAAAACACTGCATGTGTTTCTGGCGTTTGACTGTTCTCAAACAACTTTTGCAGACTAAGAAATTTCGCGTTCTGTGTATTCTGAGAAGCTATCGGTATATCCCAGCACAGCATAGATTGAGGTAAAAGCACTAGGCCCTCTCCTGTGTCACTGCTCCACCGAGTACCGGCTCTCGCCACCTCCCACCCTAACCGTGTCTTATCGCGAGACTTTCAGAATCACGTAATTCCTAGCCAGGGAGCAAAAGCAGAATCGCCCCATTCCTCGGTGGATTCAGATGAAGACAGGTAATAAAGCCAGGCCCAACTCCAGGGGGAGACACTGGAGGAGGACTCAGCCAGGGCTGTAAGGAGCTGCCCACCAGCCAATGCTCGCCCACCCCCTGGGAGGCCACAAGACGATGCACTCATTAGTCATGGTCAGGCAACTACTGAGTCAAGTTTAAAAAATAAGCCGGATATGGTGGCGCATGCCTGTAATCTCAGCACTTGGGAGGCTGAGGCAGGAGGATCCATGCGAGTTCAAGGCCAGCCTGGGCTACAAATGTGAGCTCAAGGCCAGCCTGAACTGCGTAGCGAGACCCTATCTGAAAAAGACAAAAATAAATAAATAAAAATAAAAAATAACTGTTATAGGGCTGGGGAGATAGCTCCGTGGCACAAATGCCTGCCAGGCAAGTGCAAGGTCATGAGTTTGAACCCTGGTTTTGCAAAATAAATAAATAAAATAACTATTAGGCCCGACCAAATAGCTTAGCAGATTAAAGTGCCTGCAGGGATGAGGGGTTCCATACCCCTGCTTGCCTTGCCGTCCCCACCGCCAGGGCATGCTGAGACAGCAACTGGGACTGGGCGAGGTGGCACACAGCTGTAATCCCAGCTCTTGGGAGGCTGTAAATAGGTGGATCACTTGTGGTTGTTGTTGTTGTTGTTGTTATTGTTGTTGTTTTTAGCCAATCCATGATTTTTTTTTCTCACTCAAGCTGACAGCTCTACTGTTACTGAATTTGGAAACTCACGCGTGAACCCGCAGTCCTCTTCCACTGCCGTGACATCCATTTACCATATAAATGCGGTGTGCTGGTGCTACTGAAACAGGGGGGCGCCCCGCCCAGCTCTACTCTTGCACCCCGCGCTCTTCCGTTCCCCACAGCGCAGCCCTCCCCACCGTGCCCTTTGTCTGCCTTCCCTAAATTAAACGACACCGTCACATCATCCGCTTCTGAGCTCCTCCCCACGTGTCTAACCTGAAACAGCTTGAGCTCGCTGGAGAAAAATCACAGGAGCACGCAGGCCGGAGTCACAGCACAGCTCCAAGTCCCTGACGCTGCCCAGAGCAAACAGCCCGAGGGAGATGGAGGAGTCCCGGCCTCGGCCTCCGCTGCTGTCTGCAGCCGGGCTGCCGGCCCCACCTGCGGCTCTGCTAGACTGAGAAAAGACCCTGGGCCAGGGTTCCAGTGGTAGCGTCCCGGTTCCCATTTGCTCTTTTTTTTTTTAATTATTTATTTATTTATTTTTATTATAGCCGGCTCAGCCTGTGCTGGGGTTGGGGCTGGCGCAGCATGTGGTGCCGGGGATCGAACCGCGGTCCCTAAGGTTGCCTAAGCTTTCCTAAGCAGGCCCCATTTGCTCTTGCATTCTGGCTTGTTTTACTTTCCCAACAATGTCTTCTCTCTCTCTCTCACCTGAATTCCTAGTCTCCCCTGGTCTCCCCTCTCTTGGCTCCTCCTTTTCACCGGCTCTCAGACACGCTGGTCCATCACACTTGTCCCCTGCCCACCATGGCCATGGTATCCCCTTCCTCAGCT
>PVKN010032950.1:0-12153 GCA_004027915.1 Capromys pilorides
CTCAAGAGTGCTACAAGGACCAAACACAATTTATTAGTAGAGTCTACAGTGAATGGGCAGTAGTTGGCTACTGAATTGAATTCATTTTTCTGAGCCAGTCCCTTAATGAGAAAAATGAAAGAAATAAAATGAGACATTTAAAAACTAATAGAAATCTTGACTATAATAACTACTGTCAAAAGGCAATTAAAGAACCCTTTTAGCAATTTTAATAGAAATAAATGAGAATGTTCAAATGATAGTCACCCAAAGGAAAGAACATTTGTTAAGATTAACTGTCGCATTACTCCTCATTATTTTTCCCAATCAGGAACAAAATTTTCAAGTTTTTAAAGTTAGTATAAATAATGATTCATGTGTTTATCATCAAGTAAAAATTAATTGATATTGCTTCCTGTGCTTTAGAAAGCATTCTTTTACTATCATACGTACTTCAATAATCCATTCAGAATTGTGTGATGATGTGTTTCATATTTTATTATAAAAAGAAATGATAGAAAGAAATGGTAGAATGATTGCAGTTTACAAAAGAGAAAAAAACACTAATTGATCCAACCCAAATCTCCAAGACCCCTCTGTGAAACCACATTTTATGTTTAAAAGTGTTTCTCAAGATCTCCACAGTCTGGTAAAACTATCCCAAAATCCAGTGGACCTGCTTTAAAGGCAAGTCAAGCTTGTCATATATTTCTAGCTACATCCAAGTGTTCCCTAGCCAAGTGAAATGTTTGTGAGATTTTCATATCAAAATAGGCAAAACTCGGATGTTGGGCAGAGTAGAACATATGTCACAAGAATTTTGAATATCTTTATGAGATTATTCATGTTTTATGGCTTCTTTGCTCCCTTGGAATTTAATTATAGTAACAAATATGTTTCCTTTACCAATAATTACTTTAACACTCACCTGCCTATATGAAGAAGGTTCTCTAGTGTCCAACCTCTGAACTAAGGTCAAATGCCAAACAGCTAATAATGGTATATCATAAAATCATAAACTTTTGGGATGTATAAATCAGTGACACAATGCCTGCCTGGCAAATGTGAGGTCCTAAGTTTGATTCCTGGTTAGTGCCCCCCCACCCAAAAAAAAAAAAACACTTCAACATCATTGTGTGATTTTAGACATCGTTTTGTGATTTCATTGTGCAGGACTCCAGAGCATACTGTGGAGGCAACAGTAGAACACAGTATGGCAGGACACCACGCAGTGCTAATTCTACCTCCTGTTCCTACCACACAGCATCAAGTGAACCAAAACCCACATGAACCACTTGCATGTGGTTTTATGATTTAGCAGATAAAACACAGCGATTTTTTGCATGCATGTGTGCATGTATGTGTGCGTGTGTGTGTGTGTGTGTGTGTGTGTGTGTGTGTGTGTGGTACCGGGGATTAAACTCAGGACCTTGCACTTGCCAGGCAAGCACTTATTCCATTGAGCTATCTCCCAGGCCCAAAACACAGTGATTATCAATTGTTAGGTTTTTTGGGTGCTACGGAGAAGTAAAAGAAAAGGAGAAGGCCTTTATTGGCTCTAAAGACACAGAGACAATCCAAGGGAGATGGAGGAATCCCCCGCCTCAGACAATGCAAAGTTGAGATGTTATGGACGTTTGCTAGAGGCAGAGTTTGAGGGGTACGTTCAATGACACACAAGGGCTCTCTTGTGCGTGCAGGAAAGACATCCAGGAATGCAGTGGGGTAGAAGGAGGAGATGGTCTTTGGGAAGATAAGCTGTTGTTTTTGGGACTTAGTCATTTTGAATAAGGACCATGATTATTTAGCAGTTTGTACTCAGGCCAGAACCTATCACTAATGATAATAATAATTCAACCTACCTACATATGTGTATGTATATCTATGAAGATGTGTTTATTGTCATTAAGCAGGCATGTAAGTTTTCTTAATTAGTAAACTTTGATTTCTTGTATTATGTAATGAACTAATTCATTAAGCTAAAGTGTAAAAACTAGAGGAAGTTTTAATGCTTACATACAATAACTATATTATATATTTTGTTTGCAGCCCAAGACAGTTCCTTTTCATTCAGTATGGCCCAGGCAAGCTAAATGGGTGGACATCTGTACTCTATACACTTAGGTGCCTATGAAAACCAGGGATGTATTTGCAAGTGTAAAATACTCAGATAAGACCCCTCAACACATGGAAGCAGTGTCACTGTTAAACACTGATACTGCACAGTTAGATCATCTTCTTGCAGTCAGAGTGTGCAGGAGTGTGCTCGAGACATATATGAGTTAAGCTCAGAAGGGGCCTGACCACACAGTGAGTTACAGCTACAGACCTGATGTCATGTTATTTGAGTCTATCAGGAATGTTCTAGTAATACTGCATGTCAAAGGGGGATGTGTCTGAACTTTTCTATAATACGAGTGTCTCTCAGAAAGCCCAGAGATACCAACACCACATATTCTTCTTGTGCCCTGCTACAAACCCTTCAGGAAGAGCAGAATTTTCCATACCAAAAGAAGTCCTGCATTAGCTGCTTCAAGAATTGCCTATTACCTTATGTTTATCTAACCATAGAAAGTCTTCAAAAGAAGACCTTCTACATCGTTATAATAAAATAGTGGTTGAAATATTTGTTTATAAAAGATTCCCAAGTTCTCCTTCCTGATAGAGATGACTATCCTTAGTAACAGGAGGGAAGAAATTAGCCTTTAGAGCTCCCACTCCTGGAAGTGAATTATACTAGCCCAGCAAGACTTTAGTCTGTGGAGTTTTGCCTTTGCTCTCTTCCCTTCTCTGTCTCAATACTCTCCTTGGGAAATTTTATGTAATTATTGGAAGTGTTCTCCTTAGCCTGCATGCATGAGATGTAAACATCTTAAACTCACCAAATGAGCTCTCCATTCCCATCAACCCATCTCCACTTGAAATGGTGACAATTATTTCCACATCAAACTGAAAATCAGGAAAAATCAGAGTTTATTAATAAAGCCACCCATTGGACACTTTCTGGGTTACAGATCAGAAGCATGCCCAGCCTTCTTAGTTTTGGCTCTGCTTAAATACCTTCTGGGTTTCCATGACAACAAGATTCTACATTGTAATTATTTCTGTTTTCCTCTTATGTTTACAACATCTTAACAAGGGTAGAGAAGGCTAAACTAGAGCTTCTTTTGCTAGTATCAAATTAATCCAACTGAGAGTCTCCACCCCCTACACACATGTCCCCACATGCTCTGCTCTCTGTATTCCTTGTCAGTCCGTAGCACCATGGACTACCTACAGCCTGAGCTGGAGTCCTGGGTGCCATCTTTCATTCTGTGTTTCCAGCGTGTTTCCTAAATATCTTTCCAGACACTTTCTCCAGCTGGCCAAATAGCTCAGCAGGTAAAAGCTTCTGTAAGCAAGTGCAGGGGCCAGGGGTTCAATCCCTGGGCATGCTGTGCTAGTCCCACTCCCAGGACATGCTGAGATGGCGATTGAAACTGAGTATGGTGACACGTACCTGTAATCCCAGCTCTTGGGAAGCTGTGAACAGGTGGATCACTACAAGTCTGATCTAGTAGTGAGAAGCTGAACATCCCGTAGACCCTTCTAAAAAAATAAAAAATAAAATAAAAAAAGACACTTTCTCATTATCAGTACACTGCCATTGCACTTTCCTAGGTTATGTTGTCTCTTCCTTAGATTACTCCAATGACTTTTTAACCAGTTACTAAATCATTAGATTTGTCTCTCTTTAGGCAGTTTTTATTCTGTAGTCAGAATGACCATTCCTAAAAGAAATCTGACCCCTCAACTACCAGCATCCAACCATCTCTATGATACTGGTTCTGAATTCCATAAGGATAATGTACAAGCTTTGTAATAAATCTGCAGAGTATTTCAACCTGGCCCTTCTTCTCTACTTTCCTCTTCCCTCCCCTCCTCTGCCATCCTCCCCCCATTTTCTCCCTCCCCTCTCCTCTCTCCTCTCTTCTCTGTTATCTTTTCTCTCTTCCTTCTTCCTCTTGCATCTTACTTTTTTCTTTCCCTCTCCCCATGCCTGCCCTTCCCCTTCCTATTGTTCCTTCTTTCTCCACCACCTGACCCTCCAGCCACATTATAGTCTTCTCTCCTTTGCCTCCAGAACTTTTCTCTTCCTTTTTGCCAAATTCTTAACCATCAGTATTCACCTATCCTAGAAATCTCTCTTCCTATGAACATCATGCCCCTGGGGTCTCTCTTTGCCTTTATAAATTAGAGTGCTATTTCCATAGGTATGTATTAGTACTTGACCCTTTTATTATTTATGCCAATAAATATGTGTGGAATACCTATTATGTATCAGACAGATACACAAAAATAGAGAAAACAGAACATACTATCTTACGTAGGAATACAATCTAGTGGGGCAACTAATATCACACAATCTCCAATTGTGATAGATTGTCAGATATTTCATTGTTTTGCACACAACAACATAAGTTTCTCTAAGATGAATAGCACATCGTCTAGATTTGTTTTCTGAGGCTGCTGTAACAAATGACCGCAACCTTAGGTCTCTGTTGGAGACTTAAAGTAACCAAAATGTAGTCTGCTGGAGTTCTGGAGGCCAAGAACCCAGCAGAGTCATGCTGCCTCTGCAGCCAATAAAGGAGAATCCATTCTTGCCTCTTCCAGCTGAAAGCTACAGTGATTTTGTCTCATGGCTACTCCTGTTTCTGCCTTTGGTCACTCAGATCTGCCTTCTCTTTTATCTGTGAACCCATTAGAGAAACTCTTCCTCTCAGAATCCAGCATCTGATTTTATTATGATTTTTATGGGCTCCAGAAATAGGACAAGGACTTTCTTGTACAGGGCCTTCACTCAGACCATTACACCTATCTTCTTCAATATGCATACATCCTGTTAACATCAGGCTCTAAATTAATATTCATTGAACAAAACATGAGTATAACCACCTTCCTAGGCTATTGATGACCCAGCAGCCTGGTTTCAGGGACTTTTCCTCTCTACATTGGAACTCTCTTGAATTTGGCTTTGTTTTACTCATGGCCAAGACGATAATTTCATCTAATTAAAAAACACAAATACAAGCCATAAGGATGGGGCCTCAGGAAAAACATTGGTCAGTGATACCGCCTAGGTATGGCTTATCCCCTCAAAGTTCATGTGCTGGAAACTTGGCCCCAGTCTTTCAGTGTAGCAGTGTTGGAAGACGGTGGGACGCTGAAGAGGTAAAGCATAGTGAGTTATATTCAATTGTGACCTGCTGGAAGAGATGAATGCTGAATGAATTAATCCAAGCGTGGATCCAGCAAGAGCAAACCTGCCCTGTCCTCAGTGTCTTGCTTGTCCCACATGTGTGTTCCTTTGCACCCACACTTCTCTCTGTCTCTCTGTATATCTCTCTGTCTCTCTCTGTCTCTCCACTCTATCCTTCTCTCTCCCTTCTCTATCCTTCCCTCTCCTTCCTTCCCCCTCTCTCTTTTTCCCTACCACCCTCTCCCTGTCTACCTGTCTCTGTCTCCCTCCCTTGATGTTATCCGCCAAGTCGTGACCAAGCCAGCGGACCATCATCAAGTGCCCAATGCCATGCTCGCAGGACTTCCCAGCCATCAGAATCATGAAACAAACCTCTTTTTTATATATCACCCAGCATCAGGAATTTTGTTAAAGTAACACAGAATGGACTAAGACATCCAGTAATAATGTATCCCCTGAAAGAGTTATCTGAGTATATCCATGACCCTCACTTAGGAATATCTCAAGGTCTGGGCAGTAGGAGTAACCTGCCCTGGGTATAGCTGTAAGAGGTGTACTCAGAATATTTTTTAAAAATTGTACATTGGGCTGAAAGTTGGTTTTCTTTTTCATATAATCATGCACCTGCACCAGCCAATGACCAATACTTTACTTAAAACAAAATCTTAGTCTAAGTTTTAAATAATTGTTATATTATTGATATATATATAATATATATCATATTTATTTCATATTTTGAATTAACACATTTTTTATTTCTGTTCTCCAGTACATTTTGCATTCAACGTGTAGGGGTCCCAGTTATGCAGTGGAATCTCATTTTATAGACTCCACTGCAGGCCCTGTGTCAAGAAAGGGCTGTATATGCAAAGGTTTAGAATCACTTCTACTGACTTTTCTAGTGATCATTCTCTCTAACCCCTGTGATACGACACATTCCTGCATTTATGTGGTAGATTTTACATAAATAATAATGGATATGAAGTTGAGAAATTTAAGCTACTTACATTCTGTCTTTTATTAATAATAAGAGTTTTTACTTATGTATGAAATAGTACAAATGACTAAGTTTAATTTTTGCTCAGTAAAAGAAAATGTACCTTACATATAAAATATTTTCCTAAATTTGAAAATATCTTTCAATGTTTATTCTTTTAAAGTTATTTTGTTGGTTTTGAAGCTATGAGAAAGATGATCTTTTTATTATTACAACTTTATTACTGAAAATAGTGTTCTTATATATAAAATTCAAATATTAAAAATTATGTGCTTCATGTTTCTAGAGACAACACCAGGAAAGGGAACATGAAAATCCTCTTTTACTGAATCTGAATTATGTGCTCATCCCTGGTACCAGAAAGTTGAGGGGAGCCAATGGGAGCTGCATGAAATGAGAAAAGATCTGCTGCTTCCAGAATAAATAAAACTAAACATTGTGTAAATCAGATCCTCAGATGTCCACTGTGAGGGTCATCTTTATTGCCAAATGTGGCATCTCCTCTCAGTCCTACCTCAGACACACAAGCCCCTGTTGACCATCTTGTTGGTCCCTGTTGATCTTAGGATCATGACAACCATCAAAAAACAATCCGTGTGTCTGCTCCAGGGTGTCTCTGAATCACCCTTTCGGGCCACAGGAGACCCAAAGTCCTTGGCTTCTCCTACTACTACACAGGATAGCAGAAGCTATTCATGCAGTGACAAATAATTTACTACTACTAAATTAGCTATACTTGTGATGCTCCTTTCCCCTCTTCTAGGGAAGAATATAGGAATTCAATCCACAGACAGCAATATCATTAAAGGGATAGAATTAATTATTCTACTGGAAAATTTCAGTTCCTAGTAATTAGTCATTTTGCAAGATAGCTTCCAAAACTATCATCACATGTCAAAGAAGATTGTTTAACTCTTGCTCTCCTTATCACTAGGGTACAGTCTTTACTCAAACCTATCATTTGACCATGGACTCATCCACATTGGACTTTCAGTCAGATGTCATTCTCAAACTAGTCCAAGTTTTAGAACTACAAGGGCCTACTGGAGAAGGCAGGTGATGAGCACCTTAGACTGAAGTAAAACAGGAGTGATAGAGGCCATGGGAAACTGGAGCATGCCTATCTCAATATAAAGAAGCAGGCATAAACTAGATCTATCTGGTTATTGCTATGAGGGAATGTAGGGCCTGTGTTTCCAAACCATCTGATATTATTTAATAGAAATCCGAACTCTTGACTTACAAATTAAGCAACCCAAATTCTAAATGCTGAAAATAAAAGAAGTTTTAATTTTGCATATTTATCTATCTACTTTCCAGTAAGACATTATGCACATCAAACAACATACAACCGCCAGTTGTATTCACTAGTTTGCAACCTTGGCTTTTCTTCCTGGCTCCTCACCAAGAGTTTACACTCCTGGAAATGTAAGAGAACTAAGTATTTTTCTTCAAAGCTTAAAGCAATTTTCACAGGATGGAGCTCATGGCAAGCAGTCAATAAAAAAGAGAAATAAAGCAAGGCTTGCTGACAAATGTTAGAAATGCAGCAAATGCTGCAGCAGCAATTGCACCAGACACTGCATCAATTTGGGTTTGTTTTCAAGGATGCCAAATGACCTCTCCAAGACTTTCCCTTAACCAAAGTTTATAATTCGGTACAAGATGCCTTTCCAAGCCTGATGAGTTATTTTAAATAAAAGTCACCCTAACATTCCCTGCAATGTAAGACCCTGCTGGCCTGGAGCCTGTGGTTGGACTGGGAGCTCTAATTACAAACACACACCCCCAAAGATACTCATGACCCCCACCACATTTTTCTCCCTGCCATCTCTCCTTCTCTATGCAGGCTATACGTGGTACAGATGTCCCCTTTTATCTGAAGGGATAAATTCTAAGGCCCTTCCTCTGAAACTGTACAGAGTATATATATATATATATATATATATATATATATATATATATATATACCATTTTTTTCCTATATGTATAGACCTACGACAAAAGCTTACAAATGAGCTGGGAATGGTGACACATGCCTATAATCCTAACATTCAGGAGGCTGAGGCAGGAGGATCAATTGCTACAAGTTTGAGGCCACCTTCAGGTACAAAGTGAGTTCAAGGCCGGTCTAAACTGTATAATGAAGCACTGTTTCAAAAAGGAAGAAAAATTTTTTCACAATGGGTTTGCCATGAGAGCCCAGATGTAGTGAAAACCACCATGAAATCAAACTCAACGTGGAAAAGGAAAAGACTCACATTGATATCATTATCATCAAACATGTAGACTCCAGTAATTCCACCATCCCTGGCCATCTAATCTACAAATGCAGTGATATCAACAAAAGAACCATTGAAAATTTTGAGAAGGAGGCTGCTGAGATGGGGAAGCGTTCCTTCAAGTATGCCTGGGTCTTGGACAAGCTGAAAGCTGAGCATGAGCGTGGTATCGCATTGACATCTCCCTGTGGAATTTGAGACCAGCAAGTATTACATGACCATGAGTGATGCCCCTGGACACAGAAACTTCATCAAAAACATGATTACAGGCACATCTTAGGCTGCACTGTTCTGATTGTTGCTGCTGGTATCTCTATGAATTGGTGAATTTGAAGCTGGTATCTCTAAGAATGGGAAGACCCTGAGCATTTCTTTCTGGCTTACACACGGGGTATGAAACAACTAATTGTTGGTGTTAACAAAGTGGATTCCATGGAGACACTCTACAACCAGAAGAGATACAAGGAAATTGTTAAGAAAGTCAGCACCTACATTACAAAATCAGTTACAATCCTGACATTATAGCTTTTGTGCCAATTTCTAGTTGGAATGGTGACAACATACTGGAGCCAAGTGCTAATATGCCTTGGTTCAAAAGATGGAAAGTCACTCGTAAAGATGGCAATGCCAGCCACACTGCTTGAAGGTTTGGGTTGAATCCTTCCACCCACTCACTCAACTCACAAGCTTTTGTATCTGCCATTCTAAGATTTCTAAAAACTTGGTGGTATTGGCACTGTCCCTGTGGGCTGAGTGGAGATTGGTGTTCTCAAACTCAGCATGGTAGTCACCTTTGCTCCAGTCTGCATCACAACTGAAGTCAAGTCTATTGAAATGCGCCACGAAGCTTTGAGTGAAGCTCTTCTTGGGGACAATGTGGGCTTCAATGTCAAGAACATGTCTGTCAAAGATGTCCACCATGGCAATGTTGCCAGTGAGAGCAAAAATGACCAATGGAAGCAGCTGGTTTCACTGCTCAAGTAATTATCTTGAACCATCCTGGCCAGATCAGTGCTGGCTGTGCTTCTGTCCTAGATTGTCACACAGCTCACACTGCTTACAAATTTGCTGAGCTGAAAGAAAAGACTGATCACCAATCTAGTAAGAAGCTGGAAGATGGGCCCAAGTTTTTGAAATCTGGTAATGCCGCCATTGTTGACATGGTTCCAGGCAAGCCCATGTGAGTCGAGAGCTTCTCTGGCTATTCACCTCTGGGTCGTTTTTGCTGTTCTTGATCTGAGACAGACAGTTGCTATAGATGTTATCAAAGCAAGCTGTGGACAAGAAGGCTGCTGGAGCTGGCAAGGTCATCAAGTCTGCCCAAAAGTTAGGAAGGCTAAATGAATATCATCCCTAACACTTGCCACCTCAGTCTTAATCAGTGACAGAAAATCTGTCTTAGAACTATTTCTCCCAATTGATCATTTAAGTTTAAGAGTGAAAGAATGCTTAATGATACCAATGCCTTGTAAAACCTTCAAAAGGAAAGGAAAATGTTTTGTGGACCATTGTTTTTATATGTGGCAGTTTTTAAGTTATTAGTTTTTAAAATCAATACTTTTTAATGGTATCAATTTGACCAAAAATCTGTCACAGAATTTTGGGACCCATTAAAACAAAATTTAATGAGACAAAAAGGTAAAACATGCAAATCATGTAAAAGGTTAACAAAATGACTAACAATAAAATGAATCAAGTACAACTAATAAAATAGATCAATTATATTGTAGTAAAAGTTTTCTAAAACTCATGAATTATTTACTTCTGAAATCTTTCATGTAATATTTCCACCCTCCTCTTAACCTTAGGTAGTCAAAACTACAGAAAGTGAAAATATGGTTAAAGAATGATTAGACACACCACAGAAATTTGTGTCTAATTTTCAGGGGTCTCTGAATTGATTCTGCTATTGAGTTTCTCAACTGCTATACAGGAAACTGCCTTTTACAGGTCAGAAGTCCATGTAAGAAGGCACTCTTTGCTGACCACAGATAAGGAAGACCACACATTCTTTGTCTCAGTCCACCTCTGTAAAAGACTAGATGATAGTTTCTTAAGTGACAAAAGTTTTAAGTATGCATTAACCAAGCATTATTTGAGAATCACTTACATGAAAATGGTACATAAAATCAATATTTGATTGATTACAAATCACTGACTGGCAAAACCAGGGACTTGACATAAACTAAAGTTTGAGTCAAACTTCCACCCACTTGCTGTTCTATGCCTCTCCTCAACTGAAGGATTGACATGGGCCAGCTCTGGAGTGCTTGATGGTGGCAGGCTTGATAGTGAAAAGAAACTCTCTAGCTGACAGAAAGTCATCAATTCCTCTTCCACTTTTCCATAGGGTCCTTCTGCTTCTGCATGTTGAATTTTGTGCAGCATTGCATCTCTAGTTTCAAGTAGAGACAAGTAAAGCAAGCTAAAGAAGCTGGGGGATGGTGAAGAATTCAATACTACCCAATGGAAAAATAGCATTAAGAAGTCCATGGAGGAAAGAGGAAAGAGAGTAACTGCTTCCCAAAGACAAGGTGAAGGATTTCATTCTTAGTCTATGATAGTAACCAAGGTAAGCTAATTATCTCTCCCAACTGAATTCACTCTTTTCTTACTTATTGCTTATTGCATATTCTGTACTTTATTTGCTGCATCATTTGGCTATCAAAACAATGTAAGATGCCTGTAATCCCAGCACTTAGGAGGCTGAGGCAGGAGGATCAGTGTTAGTGCAAGACCAGCCTGGGTTACAAAAGTGAGCTCAAGGCCAGCCTGATCTGCATAGCGAGACCCTGTCTCAAAAAGACAAAAAATATTATCATATTTTTTTATTGATGGAAAGTTGTCTTGAAGATAGATGATAATAATGAAATTGTTGAGTTGGGAAATTCCTGATGCCATTAGTCTTGATTTTATAAGTGGAAAGTGATGGTCAGAGAGAATAAGTAATCTGCCCAAGTCCACTATTGGTTCTTCGCAAAGCCCATGATTTCAGACTTCCTGATCTGTACCCTTAATTCTTCCTAAGTGGCTGGGAAGCTACTCAAACCAGTTTCCTTGCTTGTCTTTGTGCCCAAGCTACTTAGGCCTGTGTTCTGCACGTTAGTTCTGCCATCCTCTCAACTCTAATGTATAAAAGGGACAAATAGGGTCCAAGGAAAAGTTGTCCAGAGGTCTTTCAAGTCTTATACACCTGAAGTTAATTATGAAAGGGAAGCATGGTAAATCAACTACTTACCTTCAACAGGAACTTTCCAAAGCATGTGCGTGCATGCACATATGCGCACGCGTGCGCACACACACACACACACACACACACACAGACACACCACAGCCATGTTCAGTTTCATTCTAATGCTAACAAAAGTCTGCCAAGTAAGGACACCCAGCAGACCAAGATTAATGAATAGAGTAGGATTATTTATAATTGACCTATTCATTGCTCCTATGCAGATGGTTTCAGTAAGTATGTAAAAACAATTTGTTCTCTTAAATAGGTTATCTATTTCCTACCCTCAATCTTATTTACTCTATTAATTTGTTTAGCAACCCCCTTTTTCCATTTCTAGCAGAAAGGTAAACTCCAACCCAGCCAGTAGGTCTGAATTATTCATACTTTCTAAATTAGCAGGGTCCAGATTAATGAGGTTTTA